>JAPYYQ010002778.1:0-17332 GCA_030522585.1 Anagyrus pseudococci | reverse complement strand
GAGATTTCACTCGATAACGATAGGCTCTGTTTTTTCAGAATGGAAGAGTGAAAAATGACTCAATTCGAGTGACTTTTCACTCAAAGAAATTTAGAGAGCTGGTGTTTGTTTTACGACTCGTCGCGTTGCGGCAGCTCTCTGTGCAGTTCCTTTACTGTGCGCATGCATATACCGTAAATAACCGAATTTCCTTATTTGCCCCCGAAAAGTCGACGACTGCCCCTCGCATGTGTGGAAAGCAACTGTCGGTCGATCTTGCGCAGACTTCATAAAAGTCCCATATATTTTACGGAGCCGTATTTTTTGTTGCCAGTCCGCTCATTATACCTGCTGCGTACAGCATGCAAACTCTGGACCTTACAGTAATAAAGAATCGTGAAAGATTAGGAACAGTCAGGACTATCGATCCGTCCGCCGAAAATAATCATTCGTAAAGCTCGCGCGCGCGAATATACGTTGGCTGGTGCTTTGATGACGGGGGCGAGGGCGCCAGCTGCGGGGCGTTTTCCCGCGCCGGGCGCATAGGGCCGCTCGATGCCATCACCATGGAGACAGACAGCCGCGGTGCCGGCAGCAGCAGCAGCCTCCCCCGCTCTCGCGGTGGCGGCGAACTACTGCTACTGCCCGTCTCCGCGGCGAGACCCTCTCTCTCTCTCTCTCTCTCTCTCTCTCTCTCTCTCTCTCTCTCTCTCTCGCTAAATTACCGGCGCTCCGATGCGGCTGCCCGTGGTGTGAGATGAAACAAAGCACGAATCCAGACGGGATATTGTACGTGCAGCCTTCGCTCCGGGGATGGCACGAATGTCATTCTGTCGGTCTGATATGCGAGAGAGAGAGAGAGAGAGAGAGAGAGAGAGAGAGAGAGAGCTCGGCTGCTTGATCACTTTTGCACTCTTTGTTCGCCGGGCTCTTTTTGCCCTCCGCCTCGGCCACCCTTTCGATGTGACAATTCCAGCCCCTCGTCCCTGCGCTTTGGCCTTTTGATTTCAAAGTGCTTAAGGCCATTCCTTCGACGAGCGAACTTTTCAAGACTGTCACACAGGCTAGTCATAGAGAAAGTAGGCTCAGCCCTGCTCTCTGATTTTTTCCCGATACTTCGCCAACGCTATACGTCGAAGCATCGATCGCTTCGTTCATTCATACGTATAACGTAAGTAGACAAACCGAAGGTGCTTTAAAGCGACGAATTCTTAATCGAGAATATCCATAGAAAAATTTCTCATCGTTTATTTTATCTTCTCTCGCGCGCTAAGGTTGACGCAAGCCGGTGTGGTTAAAAAAGAATTGTTTAACTTGAATTGTTTAAACTAGCTCAAACAAATGTGTCATTTACAAAGCCACTTTCTCTCTCTCTCTCTCTCCATTGATACATAATAAAATATAATGCCATATGGTGATTTACAGCCGTTTACACTTATTATTTGCGAAAAGTAGTAAAATTTGAAAATATGTATATCGAAAAGTGTGTGCATTACGACGAGAATGGATAAATCACGAATTAAGAATAAGCTCCGCGCACACACGGACGGCCGTTTACAGAATTAGGTTATTACAAACTAATAAAATTCCGAATGATATTTGCCCTCGGCAAATGATTATGAGACATTGACATAAACGATAAAAGTATATCCGTATGTATGGATGACGCACGCTGAAGATAAGCCTCCCGGCGAGTATAGCGATAAAAGTTTTATGGCACAAAAAGTTTCATCTAGCAGAAGATCTAAATCATTGCGGGATGCCTAATCGAGCCCAGTCCTAAATCTCACATTCGGCTCTCGGTACCTACATATATACATCCGCTCGGCGTTCGAACGACTACGTCGACGACACAAAGATCGTTCCGGCTATGGTGTACAAAATTTCGGAGCACTACGTGCACGCCCTATTAAGTGCGTTAAAAGAGCTGGCCGACGAATTCGGTCGGCGTTGCAGTAACACTAGGCATCGGCAGTGGTAGCAGCAAGCAGTCGGGGGGGAGCTATAGGACTCCTCTCAGCTCCCACGCGCGTGCGTAAAATATATAGGCTAGAAAAGAGAGAGAGAGAGACCGGATTTCCCAGGGAGCGTTTGGCTGGGCGCGCGCCTCTTCTCTTCGTGTGGAAGAAAAAGGAGCGCCGCAGTAGCAGTGGACGCGTTGCGCGCATGTGCTTCTCCAGTTTCTCTCTACGGCCCATCTGTCGCCTCGCGTTTCCTCCCATGTCCCTTGACTTATTCTCAGCAACCGATTTTCTGGAGCGACCTTCTCTCCTCCTCCTTAGGCCCTCTACGTCGTGTGCGCGTAGTACAAGTGCCAGCTAAGCCACGCCTAAAATCCTCCGCTAATAGTGTATAGACCTCTTTGGCTACGGTAGCAATCGGCCAGGTAAACAGGCCGGGCTTGTTTCCGCAGATATTTCACAACACGCAAACTACTCAACCCCCGTCCTGGCTGGAGCTTGACAAATGAGACTTGTAACGCAGCCTGGGCTCTGATGTCGCATATCCTTTAGCCATGAGTTACAACGTGTAACAGCGCGTACATTCAAGGCATAACCCTTTAAGGAACGTCAGGATGAGCTATGGAATGAGCATATCAGCTGTAATAGAGGGAGGAACGACGCCGGCAATTACAGCGCGGTTCGCGTCACCGATCTCCGCGAGGTGGCCGCGTCTGGGCTTTTATAATAATCGCGGGCCAGGGCGTAACCCACTGCTCGATTCTCATGATAATGAGCCGATGCGACGAGCGGCGAATCGAGCCCGTTTTTATTTATACACCGTTTTATGCCACCGGCTGCGCGTTCGCGGGAGCCCCTGTACACACACACACACACGCCCGCGCACAATTTGTGTCAGAGCCTTGGGCTACGCGGCAGCAGGCAAACTGTTGTGCGTTCCGACGTTGCGCAATGCGGGGCCTGACGAGTACGCGTATAGATGTATGTGTCGTCTCGATCGTCGCTGGCCGCACCTGTGTAAATTTGCCGAGCGACAAAAGCAGCACGATCCCCCCGCTGCGTAGGCGGAAACCTCCTCACCGCCCGCTCATGTGCTTTTCTCTCGCTATCCCGAGGAGGCTCTCCCGCGATCATCCGAGACCGGGAGGCCCATAACCGAGAGGAAAGCCCCGTCTCCATTTATTAAGCATCTCGTTTTGCATTTTCTTTATTTCCAAACTTTTGTTCGCTGCGCTCCTGTTTTTCTTCCCTTTCATTCCATACCGATCCTCTCTCTCGTTTCAACTTTTGTGCTTATGCTCGACTGCAGCGACAACAGTTTAACAGAATAATGGTTTTCCTCGAAAACGAAAATTAATAATATTTTTCTTTTGCCTAAAAAAGAAAGTATAGGTGTATAATAAAAAAGGACAACGTCACGTATTTTGGGCGAAGTGAACATTTTTAAATGCTTTGTAATGCCTTAAAATTGAGTTGCATAATCAATCTCGATAGAGGCACATTGAAATATTCAAGATACTAAACCCTCCTACCGCGGTGCTACTCTATGTTCTCTACGATATCGATGCTATTATTCCCGAGAAAAACAAGTGAGCCACTTGTTTCTCTTCCATGCGCCTAGCAACAAGACTTATAAATCTTATCGCTTTGAAATTCCTCCCCCAAGCCTTCGGTTTTCTTATATTTGGCCTCCGACGTTCCCACAACGACGTTTTTTTTTCCGTACCATATCTCACCAGCAGCGCTCTCTCTCTCTTTCTCTCTCTTGGCGCAGTCACAGCTGGTCAAGAGACGTACGGCCTCTTGGAACGCTGACATCGTACTGTATAATTAGATATAGTTTCATGGGGGTACTGGGGACCGAGGTATACGCAACCGGGGATGTATACGGATGAATTTTCTTATCGGCCAAGTTTAATCTGTATTTGCTGACAACACTTTGACTCTCACACATACACACATCATGCATTTTGAGGAAATTTCTTTTTTCTTCAGTAGCTATGGTATCAATGACATTCTAGATTGACGGTGTAATCGTATACGAAGATCTAGGCGTTGGTGCAAGGAAAGATGCAACAATAGAGAGATTACTCTAGTTGACGATTGGCGCTGTAACACAAATTATATAAAAAAATCTTTACTCGAATCGAGCAATATAGATACGTCATATAGGCTTAATTATGTAAACAGCTAAGCTTACGTGATTAATGACTATAAATTTCTCAGTTGGCAATCAGATTGAAAATTGCAAAGTGCGATTGTCCAAATTTCCCCGGACTATTATCTACCTGATTATAGTATCTCTCGCACTCGAGTGGCTGATACTAAATAGCCAAGGTCGAACGCAGCTTTCGCGTACGTGTTAAAATGCTACATCACAAATCCAATGGCCCTGAATCGTATGCGTATACGAGCGTCGAACGCTAGATACAATTTCGAGCGAGTCGAGATAGTACGAGACCGAAAAAAAAAAGAAAGAAATACAGAAATAACCGAAATCGAGCCGAAACAACGACGGGAAGAGCTGCTTCGTCGTCTCTCCCTTATTTGGCCGCTTGCCACAGCCTGGCCAATGTGTTTCCAGTGCGCCCCCCCCCCCGCGACGACGAACGAAAATTGCATTTTCCGCGGAGCCGCGCCCGTCCGAGGAGCTCACGATACAGCAGGCAGCGGCGCGCGAAACGCGCCCGGCTGAAAGTTGAGCTTGCTCGTCGCTCGTGGCTCTTGATGCTTGGCGAGCCGGAAAATTTGACTTCTCCGCCGAGCCTTTGAGGCTCGAGATAGCTGCTCCCTGATGCTTCTTACTCTTTGGCCGTCCCACCCTCGAATGCTTCTGCTATTCGTATTATTGGCCATACCAAATCGACGCGCTCACTTCCGCTCGCATGAAAGCCTGGGATATACGAATTGAATTTTCCAAAACAACGAATCGTTTTTCTTTTAGTTCTATTCAAGGGAATTAGATAACACGACGGCGCCCTGAGCTCGTAATTTTTGGTTATTATTGCAGTTGCGTGCTTCGTACATATGAATATTAAATATTTGTTGGTAATGGGATGTGCAGATGGGCTTGTCGTTAAAGTTATTAGATGCAACACCTCGGTAATGAACGAGGGCTCTTATGATAATGCGCATCGTTAACCTAATTACATTTTTGGATAATTGATACGCACACCGACTGCATGCCTCACGGTATACCCAGAACTTATATAATGATGAAAAAACGAGATCCGTTCGACGCCCTTTTTTTCACGTAAAGGTGTAAGCTTCTTTTTTTTTCATATAACGAGTGTAATACGTTTAGCGTTTTAAAGTGGCCTGGCATTATAGGCCCGGCGATATATTTCAATGAGCGGAGAAATGAATACACGTCTGCACTGCGCGGCGCTGCTTCATCGACGCCGTCCGAAGTATTATATTCAATGAGGCGATTATCATCTTCTTTATACACTGAAATACAATCTGTAAAGGTGATACTCAACGTGGCATTACACTCTCGACGGCGTGTATAGTCAACTTCTTATAAAAGCGATCGAAACTTGGACTTTTAAATCTTGTCTTTGAAAAAAGTACAAAAAAATTGGTGTAACGTAGCTGCTTGGGCTCATCAGAAACATGCGGGTCCATTCACCCATTCTTTGCGCTATTTCTCTTGGCAAGCATCGTTCGTTCCGAATCAAATTCAAAGTACCTGTCAAACTTACTTTATTTCATTGTTTGTTTTCAGTAAATTAAATTTAAATGGTTAAATAAAATTTTCCACGCATAGTCACACACGGAGACACCGACCAAAGCCTAGACAAATGATAATTTAAGTATCAAATTAACTTATAAAGTCTTGAAAGATCTGACAATCAGTTTAGCGTCCAAATCCATCATAGAAACGAGATTTTCAAAAGAATAATTATAGAAACTTCATTCTTCACACATGTTTTCCTTCTCAGAGGAGGTCCCAAAATATTCCAACCTTTCGTTAACGAAGACAAATCTGTGTGATCTCCTTCCCATCTGTTCGCTCGATGAATCCTGAGACACGCAGCCCCCGTTTTGACTCTGTATCTCTCGGATTTTTCGTAGAAATTCTCGTTGGAAAGCCATGTGCAGGAGGAGCTATCTCGCCATCAATTTAGCATAAACACTAGGAGAAACAGGTTTTTCTAGGCTATTGTAGCACGCACAACGACTTCCTGCTCCGACGGCAATCTTATTACCACATTGACCACGATATTCTCGTGTTATTTAAAATCAGGCCTCGGTAGCTTGTCATCGCCGCGCACTTTTCATATTCACAGCCTACGCCTTGTCAAGACTAATGAATCACAATCGAGCTGGAGAACCGCAAAAGGGCAATTTTCCCAATGTCGAACTCGTCGAATAACGAGGCGCAAAGCGTGAGCGAAGTCGTTTGGTAGTTGTAGTAGCTCTGACCGCGCGACTGAAGGAGCACGTTCGCACATTACGAGGCAAAGCCGCCACGGAGCATTAGCCGTAATCTCTCGATTAAAGGGGATCCTCTCCCTCTCGCACGGCGCGCGAAGTTCTGGAGAGAGCCTCAAGGGCCCGTAAGACAAGGGCGCGCACTCCCGGCAGCTCGTTAAAGCACAATCGGTTTAAAGCGAGGCCCCATTCGCGCAGCAACAGCGGGACAAGAGAGTCCGAGACAGGTATAGGGTGGGGGAGGGGGAGAAGAGCCCAGGGTAAGCACACGAGCCATCTGGGGCTGGGAGGGATAAGGGAGCGGGGGGCCTTGATTGGCGCTGCAGCGAAACAATTTTCGGAAACCTCTCTTGGCCCCGCAGCGACGCGCGCGAGAGTTTCCTGAGCGCTGCGCCCGCGGCAATTTGGGCGCGGGGCTAGCCCCGCACCTGCCGCCCGGGACACGACCCGGCCCCGCGTTAATTATCGTCCTCCGAGAGAAAGGAGCCCTCTCTCTCTCACTCTTTTTACCAGCCGAGGAGGCGCAAGCCCCGAATAATCCCGTGGGCCCTATTCAGCCAACGCGCTGTACCGAGAATCGCCCGGCGGTGGCCTGTGTGTGTGTGTGCCGAGAGGACACAAGGGGAGAGAGAGAGAGAAGGAAAAAACTGGCTTGTGTCCGCCGCGCTCGTGGAACTAGTTTAGATCAAAGTGCCAGGGCTAGTCTCGTTTGAGAGATAATGCGCGGTATAGCCCGGGCCGGCGGCGGGCCCCCTGTGCCCAGAGCAAACCTATCGGATTTTCTTGTTACGCAGGCACACATAGCCGGCATTCTCCGTAGCAAGAAAAGATGCTTTTATTGTCTGCTAACTCTGCTGCTGAAGTATAGAACGATTCAGCGAGCGAAGTCTTGGGTCGTTTCTTTTATCCTCCAATGGAGGGGGAGGTAACAAGCTCGCGACCTGAATATACATCGTGCCCGCGCGCGTGTCTGCCTACCGCGCGTCTCTTCTATACACCATTTCAACGAAGACGAGAGAGAGAGACCTTTGCCCGAGCGCCCAGCTTATTATATGCCGCGGCTGCTTATCAATTTCCCTTTGTCCTGCCTCCGAGAAATATCGCAGAGAACCGCCGCTGCTGGTTTGTTTTAAAAAGGTAAAGAGTAGACAACACAACAAAAAACGAAGTATACAATAATAAAATAAACGAAGAGCTGCCGAGTGAATTGAAAAAAAAACTCACCGAAATAGAGCATAGTGGTTGTCAGGCTGGGCCGTGTGTACAAAAGCCCGAGGGCTTGGATTGAAAGCTAGAGAGAGAGCCGAGTATACAGAGAGCGGAGGAGCCCGGGCTCAATAACCGAACATAAGCTCCGGCCGGAGTAGGCTCGGGATCATTAAGAGGGACTGAGGCCCGCGTTCGAGTGGACCTGCTGGGCGCGCGCGCGAGCTCTCCTCCTCGGGAGGAAAAGCCGAAGGAGAGCTCGTTGAAAATTATACGTGCGTAACGCGCGCGACGACGACGAGATGAGCCTCCTCCTCCCTTTTCTTATTCTCCTCACGGATTATGATTTAGGGAGTGCGCGCGCGCGCCGGCTACAAGGGGTAGTAGGGGTGTGATCCTGGTCCTCGGGAGGCTCGTAAAGACGCTTGACTGACGGGAAAGGGGCGGGCCGGCGCCGAGAGAGAAAGAGCGACAAAGGTCCAAGACACCATGCATACCTATGGATGTAGACTCTGCAGCAGATCTCTAGCCCCGTCCTGGCTTTTTCTCCAAACGCATAGGCACGCGCCGCAATTTATTCTACATTAGAGCGCGCGCCCCCGTGCTATAGCAGCGTTCCCATTATCCCCCCGTTTTACAGCGCGCGATTTGCAAGCTGCTCAACGGCGAACTGGCGCTCGAGTATGGACGAGCCTCCCCCCCTCACACGGCTCCATACGGCAACTAAATGAGCTTATTACGTCCCTCTCTCTCTCGCTCTCTTTTTCTCTAATTGACCATAAATTTCGTACTGTTCTCGCACGCGTGCCGGGAGGTAGGGCTGATTGTTCGTGAATTCACTGGCGTGAGCGCGCGTGAGATCGAGCTGTGTACACAATGCGAAGGGCGTCAATGCGTTATTGATAACGGAAAATAATGGTTTTAACGCGTTTCGAGGCCCATAAAACGATGATCTTCCCGAGGCTATAAAATATTGTAGCAATATGTACTTACAGCTTGCCAAGAGATCTCGTTATTGGTCGTCGAGGATTAGGAAAGTTAATTTTTACTGGGCGCCCGTAGGCTTCATTATTTCCCCGAGTGTCATTATTAGGATTGGTGGCAGTAATGGTCCCTTTGGTGTCGCGGCGCTAAAAACAAGTCGTAAAAGTGTGCGGGGATGAGAAGGCAGAAAAAAATTTGTTTGAGCTCAAGATGGAGAGAGAAAAGGGCCTGTATAGGAAAGGTATATATAGAGAGGTGGCGCATAGAGCGAGAGACTAAGACATAAAATCCAGGCAACTAGGTGGAAATGAGCCAAAGCGGAAGAGAGAGAGAGAGAGAGAGAGATATTCCTCCTCTGAATGCGGAGCTCGTAAAAATGCTCGGATCTATGGAATAAGGCGGGCGCGCACGGAGAACTGCAGTGCAGAAGCTGTAAAATAACAGTAAAGGGGGCACCGGTAAGCTACTGCCGTCACCGCTGTGTCGCTAGAGAGACGAGGAGAAAAGGACGAGCATGGGGGCTGAGACTGTCGGATCGAAAAAGGGCCATTTTTTGTACCTCAGCCCCGGGGCTATAGTGTACTGCACTGATCTCGAGGAAGCTCGGAGAGGAGCAAAGCGGGAGAGGGAGAAAGAGAGTGCAGTTGCGCGTGAGCCAGTGCTGAGCTTCTCACGCGGAGGGGATAAGGCCCGCTTACATTCGACAGCGACGACGACGGCGATGCTGATGGTGGTGGTGGTGGTGGTGGTGGTGGTGGTACAGCAGCACGCGCAGCCGCTTTTTGTTGCTCGTAAGGTGCAGGCCGAGGGGCGAGTAAGCGAGAGAACAGCGAGCAGATGCTGGCTTGCACCCTGGCGGAATATCGCGTCCCTCGCGCCCAATGCGTTTCTCTCTCTCTCTCTCTCTGTCTTTCGCGGAGTCAAAGGCTTTTTCCTGGGCCCGGGGGCCTTGCGCGCGTCTTGCTCCTTTTGTCGGACCAAAGGGGGGATCTTACCAGCTGGCACGCGTCGGCCGCGCTGTTATTATCGTCCGAGAGCATCGCTCCTTCTCGCTCGTACTTACTTACTCGTGTGCTCGCGTGGCCCGATTTTCTTCGATGCCGCGATTTATGTGCAGAGAAGCCCGGGCCCGCCGCCAAGCGCGTACACCGAATCGCCAGTTGTGCGCGCTGCATATACGGGGGCCAGCTCGCCTTTGTTTGCCCGAAATTTCGCGGCTTCTTTTATCCGACAATGCTCCGAATGATGGATGCTCGCTGATGTCTATTGTTTCGGATTTTCCGCTTTTTGGATTGAAAAATCACGGGGACGCTGTTTGTTTGGCCGGAACCGATGGAATCTCGCTCTCTCGCTTCGACAAAGTAGACGCTACTTCGAAGCGACCCTAACAATTTCGAGAGCTTCATTTCGTTTTTCACTTGTCTTGTCTTTTGACGTACGGGGCAACGGGAAGAAAACGAGGCGGCGCAGAGCTCGGAAGGCGGCAAAAAATTGGCTCGGAGAAATTAGGCGTTTGTTGGGACTAACGAGCAGAGAGCGGCTGCATCAGAGGTCGTAGAGCCCCGAAAGAGGCATCAGCGAGGGCCCTCTCGAAAATCGCGGGCTGGGAGGGAGAGGTGGATGAGGAGGAGGCAGGGGGAGTGGCAGGAGGACGGAGAGTCCGGCAGCAGCAGCTGGCACGCGTCGAGCGTCGAGGGCATATTATCGCTGGGGAGGATCGCCGGCCGAGTCCGATTTTCTCGTTTCGCGTCCCTCTCTCTTCGCCGGGGCCCGAATGCGCTCGTGTTTTTCTTCTTTTCGCGGAGCACCTGCCGGCTGCGGGCCTGTTTTGATTTCGCGAAGGAGACAGCGCTCTCTCTCTCTCTCTGCTCTTAGCCTCGTCCCTTTGTAAGTACCCACACACTGTACACATTTGGCGAACGGCTGCATCTCGCGTGCATTGGCTCGCTGTGGTTTGTCGGCTAAATTACCCGGCGCGCGCGCCCCCGTAGCTCGACAAAGACAGGGCTTTGTGCGGTGTGCGCGTCCTGGGCACATGCGAGAAAAGCGCGCGGCCCAGTTCGTGTCCCTCTCTCGCGTTCGGCTTGCACTCGAGTAACCTGCGCTTGTTTTCGATAACATCCGGTTCTCGGCTGAGCTTCTGTTGTTGCTCTGTTTCCATCTCATGCCCGCGAGATGCTCGGGGCCCTCGAGGGCCAATTTCCTCCGGACGGGCCGTGGGGCCAGTGTTTCTTCCGCTTTTGTCTCGGAATGAGAGCAGAAAGGGCCCTTTTTGCCCGTACACCATACCGCAACGATGATGCCGCAATATTTAAACGCCCGCCGCCCAGGCTGCTGCTGCTCGGCTTTTCTAAACACTTTTTCAAAAGATACATATCTTTCTCTTTCTCTCTTACTCGTGCGAAAGAGAAAAAATTACCGGGCTATTACGCGCGAGAGAGTCTACTTTGAGCTTACAATGTTGTCTGCAGACGCCATTGGCTAACGTCAAGAGTTGCCCGATCATTTTTTCGCTCTTTCCTTCTTTACCCTATCGCGTGACTGTTGCTGTACGAATACGCTTATTTGCGCCGCCGTGTGCATTCTTTTCCTTTTTTTTTCTGCTCCGTCTATCCGACAACGTCGCTTTTTATTGGGAAAAAAAGTTATTTTTCCGGGAGAGGATGGTATTTTCTCACAAACGACGGTTTACGCAAGCGTTACATACATCCGGACACTCGTACGAGAGCCGATAACGCTGGCAAATATTTGATCGATATATACCAAGAACGCTCCTCCCGAGCGGGGGAGGAGGCCTCTTAACAAAGTGTGCAATGTTCTGGCTACCTCGCCTGCTTACGCGCAATACGAAATCTGTTACTTTTTCGACCGACTACACACCCTCACTCTCTCTCTCTCTCTCTCTCTCTCTCTCTTTTCTTTCTCTCCGGTCTATGTATCGTAGGTCTGTTTTTTTCATCGCTGAATTGCGTAATCCAGCTAAAAAAAAATTCTGAGCGCGTATTATTTGGACAGCCAGAGGAGCGATAAGCCAGATGAGCGCGTAGAAAGTCGCGTGCTTTGTTAATAGAAACGTGTATTATATATAGATACGTGTATACCTATCGAGCTGGTAGCCATTCCGATAGTTTCGTGGTTTTTAAATCCGACGAGGCGTGCTCCAGCCCCTCCTTATTCCCCGATATCCCAATAGTTTGTCTCCGGGAAAACGATGTATATTTTACGAAATAAGTGTCGTTGGAGAAATGTGTTTGAAAAGAATGAATTTAGTGGAGACTTTTAAATAGCCGAGCGCGCGTGTTAACGCAGTGAGGGAGGGCAAGAGAGACGAAGCTGATCCATTAAAGAGAACTTTAACTTCATCGAATTAGCCGCGAGAGCGATGGAAGAAACGATGAAGAGCGCAAGCGTTAAATATAGTTTGGAATCAAGTTGGGGGAAGGGGCAATAGATCAGACTGAGTCTAGGAGCAGAACGGAGCGCCCACGTGGACTGGCTCTTGTTTTATACGGAACGTCGCTCTCTGGTTATAGTCTGCGGAAAACGGGTGTCTTTCTCTCTCGTGTATCGACGTGTCGCGGCCACATACACGACGCACCGCACGCGATCGGCTTAAAAATTCAGGCCCTGCACGTGGACACGGGGCTCCCTAAACACGATGTATCCGCCTGTACGGAGTTGCATCGTACAAGAGAGAGAGAGAGAGAGAGAGAGAGAGAGAGAGAGAGAGAGAGAGAGAGAGAGAGAGAGAGAGCCGCGCGCCCGCGCGCGCAGGAAATGCGCGGCAGGTCCGGCTGCCTTATAGCACGGCAGTAGCTCTCTTGCTCTCCCCTGCAGGGGATTTTCGGCGCGAGCCCGACCGGAATAGGGCCCCATGCATAATGTGCGTCACGTAGCCGCATAATGACGAACGGGCCGAGTAGGCAATTTGCCGAATACTAACAGTGCGTCCAGCGGACGTCTTCCCTTTCTCTCGACGCTATAGCCATCTCGGGATTAAGATTTTTCCAGGGCCAGGGGCTCCAGGAGAAGGAAGAGGACGAGGAGGAGGAGCTCCCCGTCTCGCGTGTCGTTCCGGCGTTATTTTTGACTTTTACCTTTTAGCCAGGCAGTGTACACGCCCGGGCGTCCAGCCTCGACGTCTTTATCGCATCCTGTGCCAAAACCGACACGTACTCTCTCCCTTTTTGTCCTGTCTGCTTGACTTTCGCGACTCCGCAATTTGGCCTTTTAAAGAGCCGCGCGATCGGAATTAGCGGCTGTCACACACGGACACGCGGGGGCTGATTCAAGAGACGACCACAGGCTTGTCTCTGCATTATAATTTATAACGCAACCCTGGCTTTATGGTTCGCCACGCGAGAAAATTCGGGGGAATTCGGATTAGTCTTTGGGTTTTCCTTTTTCTTTTTTAACTTTTAGCTCAGGGCTAAATATTTTCGTCGCGTGGTGAAACGAGAGGCTTTACACGTGCCGATGGTTCTCGGAACGATTGCCCCCCTTCCCTAATTTATGCTAATTTTCCATGGCGTGTCGTTAAAAGTCGTCTAAATTTAAATGTTTCCTTTTGCCTCGACAACAGGCTTGTAACAATCCATACGTTTTATTTATATAAGTGGCGTGTGTTTTGTTCGATGTATCTCGAATGGCAGACTATGGGGATCTATATGGGCCTTCGTAGCCAATCGTCGCGAGCGATCGATTGTCGTGCGCCTCGATGAACATCGATAAACAGACGCTTTTATTGCGCGTACAACTTACCATCCTCTATATACCGCGTATCATTCGGATCGTGGCTTAGCTATAATATAACCGAAAGCCGGGCTCTCAAGTGTCATTTGGAGAGAGAGAGAGAGAGAGAAAAAGCGCCGGGTGCGCGCGTGCCACGATCGTCCAACTATCTCCGGCGAAATCTTCTCGAGAGCCACCTTTTCCTTTTCGACCAGTCTGCACTCCGTCGTCTCGAGAAAAGCCGAGAGAGAAAAAGAGAGAGAGACACTTTTAATGAATTCAATCGCGAAGCGAAGGAGATCGAGGGGCAGGCGGGGGGAAAGAAGCGGTGGCAGAGAGCGAGTCCTCGAGAGTGTTTGGGTAATGGCGAGGGCACCGGTGCGCGGCGCACGCGAGCAAGCCTCTATCCGGCAGCGGCGGGTCGGGATTGATTGTGGGCCGACGGGGGGAAGGAGCAGCGAGGCCAGCCGCCGGATGGGGGCAGGTGCTAAGACCGACAGCTGCGCGCGAGCGGCTCCTCTCTCGCGATCTCCTCCTTAGCCGTACGGGACCGAGTGCTTAAGCCGTTCCTTCTCTCCGTAAGTCCCTTATGTGCGATTCTCCTTGCCCCCCCCCCTCTCCCTTCCGTCCTTCCTTTTCTCCACCGCCACCGCACCTCCTCTTTTTCACTGCACTCTACACGTGTAGAACAGCGACGGGCCGCTTTTTGTGTGTATCGGGGAATCGGGCCGGGCCTCTGTGCAGCCATACACACTGACAATGCCGAAACAAAAATCAACAGCCGCAAGCTATATGCTCTCGGCATTGTTTTGGCTACCAATAGACCTTTCAGTCATCCTGTAAACGCGCGGAAATTTGATTACGTTTTCGTTTTAAAAACACTGAGAAAGAGAGGGAGGGAGCCTTAGTCCGCGATTTTGTTTCGAGAAATGATTGCTTTTGAATATGCGTTAAACTTTTTACCACGATAAAAAACAAGAACCTTGAATATATTAAAATGCCGCGCTCGGCGCACCGCTCGATTTTAATTGCAGCGCCGGCAAATAAATGCGAAGCTAAGAATTTCGAGCTCGAGCTGAAACGAGAGAGTGAGAGCCAGCGTAGCAGCGCGCGATTAATAAGACACGTCCTTGAGACCCGCGTTGATGTGCAAGGAGTTGGCGGGCCGAGGGAGGAAGAGCCGTTATCGTAAAGAAAGCGCAAGCGTACATAAAGCGCATAAAGGAAGCGCGGCGGGAAAAGCGGGCCTCGTTCAAAAGCTAATTTACGAGCGAGGCTGCTGCATTCGATGCAGACACCAGCCCCGGCATAGTGGATCGAATTTTCGCGTCCGGGTGAGAGCCCCGGCGGTGTGCTCCGCACTAGAATGCGCGTAACGCCTGAGCGCTTCCCCCTCGGTATAAGGGGACGCGAGCTCCTTAGCCTTGGCGCGCGCCTTCCCAAAATGCCCGACATAATTCCCCGTACGCATCCCTCCGCTGCTCTGCTTTCTCGCGCGCTAACAGCGCCGGCATAGATCGGTCCCGCGCGACAAAGGCCCCGCTATAGCGCTATCCAATCGATTGTGCACGCGGCAGGAGCTTTGGGCCCTGCGCGCACGCGGGGAGAGCCGATGAGAAATGAGACGGCCATTAGCATGATAGCCGAGTCTCTTCTTTCCTCCCCCCCTTTACCGCTCTTAGTCTACAGTCAACTGATGGTTTATCTGACAAATTTATTTAACTTTTTTTTTCTTCCGATCGACAAAAGCGCCCTGCCCCTTAGGCGTGAAATTCTCATTGGCATCGTATGTGAAAGAAATGTCATTAGTTATTACCCTGCTACACTCTTGTTTGACTTGGATTTCTCCTTCGAAACGTTCGAGCTTTAATGGATTGACGCGATTTGTCAACTATCCGGGTTTTTCAATTTTTCGGAAATTTCATCTGTATCCCGAACTACCTCAAAATTAATTTGCTCTGCGGCAAAAAAGGTCTTTCTCCCTTTGTTATTGACAGTATCTGTTAACAATGCCACGTTAAAAATGTCGATCGTCCATAACATCGATACGCGATACAGTAAAAATTAAAAAAAAAAAGGAAAAAAGAAAATCAATCAATAGAACAAATTTTCGTTGAAAAATGCGTTTCTCAAACAAACGGTTTAGTGAGATTAAAGCCGTTAACAAACACTGCTGTCACAACAGATCGAGAACATTAAAAAAAGGAAGAAAGATACAAAAGACACAGTTTATACAGTTGCGACACTCAATAGAAAAAAGTGTCCCAAATTTCGTACGGCGCATGTGCGGGCGAGCACTACCCACAATATGGCGTCGGATCAGCTGATTCGCGATGAATAAAATTAGAGGAGGTTTTTATTGTGCCTATAAAAATTGCAGTAATTCTACGAAAAAAAATAACAATTTAAGTTTTTTTCGATTTCCAAAAGATCATAGGTGAGTTATTTTTATGTCTTTTTTTTTTTGTTAACCAAACCAAATATGCTATGTATACTTTTGATTTGTTTAAAAAAAGGTGTAAATTATGGATAGAAGCATGTGGAAGAAGAGATTTGCATGATAAAACTCCTGAAGTCCTATATAAAAATTACAGAGTATGTCAAATTCATTTTGCTGAAAATCAATTTTTAAATGATTTGAAAAATAGATTGACAGACAATGCGTGTCCATTAAATATTGACGATAATGACTTTCAAGCTCAAGAATCATGTGTTGAAGGTAAGATTATTATTTTAATAATATGGTAGTGTAGTATACTAAAAAAAATAAGTGTAAAAATTCTGATTTGCTTAAAAATAAAAAAGCAGATAATATTAGTTATATCAATAATGAAACTGCTGTTGTCATCGCCAATCCTGAAGCAGAATTTTCTCATAGTGTAATGAATAATAATGTGAACAATTGTGCGATGATTGTTGACTTTGATAGTTTAAATAATGATGTTGTTAATACTGCTCAATCTGCAGTAGACTTTTGCTCAGACAATGTTGGACAAACAGGTATGGATGAAGATGAATTGTATAATATAATTAGTTCAAATTCTAATTGTACAAGTGTGGAAAATTATTTATCAACAAAGTGAATAATTTAATTTTACAGCTGTACCTGAATGTGTTTCTTGCCAAGATGTAGAAGTTCAAACAGACAATTATTTATCCAGTAATACACCTAGAAAAGTAAAATTAAAAAAGGAAATTTGTTCACTTAAGAAGAAAGTTTCACGTCTACAAAGAAAGATTCCACCTACGTCCAATAAAAAGTCTGAAACTGTCACTATCGACAATATTTCATTGACTCGTCAACAGATAAACTGTTTAATAGATAAAATAATGCCCAAAGAAGCAGCTGAGTTTGTAAAGGCCCAAGTGAGTGGCCCAAAAAAAAGGCAAGCAAAAAGGTATTCTTATGAATTTAAAAAATTATGCTTGAATTTGTATTATTCTGGACCAAAGGCTTATAAAAGCATGCTAAAGTCTTTTAATTTATTATCTATCCGATCTTTGCAAAGATTAACCCGTAAAGTTTGTTTCCGCCCTGGTTTGAAAAATAATATTTTTGAAACTATAAGAATAAAAGTAAGTAATATGAATGACTGTGATAAGTACTGTACGTTATGTGTAGATGAAATGTCTTTAAAGGCTTTTCTTAATTATGATTGTAAGACTGATGAAATTGTAGGATTAGAGGATTTAGGTTGTGGAAAGAAAATGAAGCCAGCGTGTAATGGTTTGGTAGGGATGCTTAGAGGTATCAATAGTTCCTGGAAACAACCAGTATTTTTTTGTCTAGTTCATACGCAATCTTCATGTACCGGTTTAAAAACAATTATTAGTGAATGTTTAAGAAAAGCTAAAGATGTGGGCTTGCAACCTGTAGCTGTAGTAAGCGATATGGGAACAAATTTTGTTCAGTTAGCAAGAAGTTTAGGCGTAACCCCATTAAATACTTCTTTTGTACTTGATGATGAAGAATATTTTTATATTTTTGATGTGCCCCATTTATTAAAGGCTGTAAGAAATAATTTAATGACGAA
>JAPYYQ010002777.1:0-15753 GCA_030522585.1 Anagyrus pseudococci | reverse complement strand
TTTATGATTTTATCTACAAATTTTTGGTTTGTTTACGATTAGTCCACTTTTACCGTGGCGCATCGGTAATTTTTCTTGGTTTTTTCTCTCCGTGTACGGCTCGAGAGCAGACGCGTCGACGGGCGCGTAATTGGCGCGTCGACGCGCTCTCAAAAGTATCGCCCCGATATTCCCGCACGAGAGGTGCAGAGCAAAAAAAAACGCGGCGACGTTTTAACATGACAATGCACACGACTCGGAAACGTCGAGAGAATTTCCAAAGTATATACATAACGCCGTGTGCGTCTGACGAGACGCTGATACGCCGCCCATTATTTCCAGCGCAAACTTTCACCCTCGACCCCGTCGAATTTCCAAGCGAGCGTTGCGCAAAAGGAAACACAGAGAGCTTTGCCCGTGTTCAGGGACACTTATAACTCGTCATCATCAATCCCTGTAGTCCCGTGCAACGCGGAAAATTAAAGAAAAAAAAAACAAATTTATCAACCGTCTTTCCCTTTACCGACCCTATTCAAACCTGTCTACCACGTCCGCAATTCCTAGCTCGAAAAATCCTTGCGTATATACTGCAAGCTTTTTGTCCTTTTTCCTTTCTCGAAACTTTACATATTTATGCCGGCGGACACGCGAAATGTTTCGCTCTTTTTTTTTCTTTCTCCTTATACTCGCTCTCGTTTCGAGCTCCCTTTTCTTTCTTTTTTTTTTAAGGTCGCCAGGCTAGCGTAAACAATATTTTTTAGACGTCTTTACGCGGATTCTTGTGCGCGCACGTGTGCGTTGTTGTGTTGTGGTAGACGCGCGCGCGCGCTCCCACAAATTGCTTCCCTCCTAATGCTTTTTTAATTAACCTTTTCTCCTTTTTTTTCTTCGTTGTCTTTTAATTTTTGTTAAATTCGCCTTTGAAAATTAAGCATTGCGCAAGGAGTGAAAACGCGTTATTTTTATCGCGGGACTACTTGATAAACGTTACTAGCTTAATTAATTGAAAAACAATCTTTTCCAAAATATTTCTCGAGCTATACCTTCTAGAAAAACTTGAGAAAAAAGCCCCAATTTTCCTCTTCAACGATCTTCATCCAAAAGGCCGCCGCTTACAACCCAAAATTTCCAGCAACTAAAACCGATTTTCATTAAACTGAGCAGTAAGAAGCGAGTTTCGAAAAGGAGGCAAAGGCCGCCCTCCCTCTAAAAACTCCCATAAATTTAATCGGAAATTTTCACTTATTTGTCGTCCCAAAGTGGAAGGATAAAATTAAAAGAGAACGTCAAGTCGTATAAAGCAAAAGCCCGGCAGTAGAGCGTGAGCAAGTGAGATAGAGAGAGAGAGAAAGCCGAAGCATCCGCAAGGGAACTTGAAAGTTTTTAAGGACCAGTAAAAAGTTTGCTTTTATTCGCGCAGCAGCAGCAGTACGACAACTGATTCGCGAGTGGCTGTTTACCTAAATACGAGGCCGTTGCCGCATTATACGATCTCTCCTCGTCGTCGTCGTGCTCTAGCGACACACGCATACGCGCTCTCCTGTTGCTATACGGGAGTTTGTAAACGGAGTACTTAGGGACGTGTCGTAGGTCGTGAGAACGAGGTGGCCATAAAAAAAAAGACAACAGCCGAGTGTGTATATAATACGAAGAAGCATTCGGCTACTGCTTGGCCGCGTACGCAAGCGGGTGGCTGCGCTGTACACGCGTGAATGGAGGGAGCAAGCGATACATACCTAGAGCCCCATCCCGCTCACCCCACGCGGATGAATATTTTAATATTTTAATACCGATTATGGCGCTTCGAGGGATTTTACGGGCTGGACCGCGAGAAGACAGCTTGCACGGCATTGTCGCGGACTGTGGGTTACGCGCGTATACGCGCATGCTTTATCTCGGCGACTCGGGGGATAGGTCGAACGAAGGGTTAAACAAGCTGGATAAGTGTAAATTTTAGGAGAGTCGCTGGATATGAGAGGGTTTAGAGCGAACGAAATCGGAGTTCGACGAGTTTCATATGCGCGCATGAAGTCTGATTATGACCGAAGAGCAACGAAAGCTTTAAGTCTGGTGAAAAAGAAAGTATGTGGGCTTATATTGTATGAATTAGTTGTTTTGACAAAATTTTTATTTATTTCGTTGAAGAATAAATTTTATTTTTCTTCATTAAATTTATTTCAATATTTGTAGGCATGTACTGTGCACACCGACGGAACGAAACATCCAGCTTATACTTTCTCGTGCTGCCATCTTTTGTCGATACTGCGAACTAATGTCATTTTTCTAGCAAGGTAAGTCGAGAAATTTATAAATTCAAACGGCTAAACGACTGCAAATGCTATTACGATAATTATAGCAAAGTTAAACACATTCTCATAAAAATTAAACATTTAAAAAAACATAATTTTAACCCTAGAATTCAATAAATTACATTTGAAAATTTCGACATAATGTATCGATCTACATCATACTTATTAAAACTTACGACCAAGAATTGACCAAAAAAATCGATTTTTCAAATTAAAAAAAAAAATATCATCAACAAATGCAATAACAAGCTATTCGCGAAATCAATCGGGCTTTTGTGTCAAGTATAGCGAAAACAGAAGAGGATAGCTCAGGTTGAAAGGGGGCGGAGAGAGGTAGGGGGATGTGTAACTACGCCGGAGGAATCCTCCGGAAAATTTCTCAAGGGTGCTGCTGCTGCTGCCAGGTCGCGCGCAGGAGAGGATGAGAGAGGAGGGAGTTAGGAGAGAAAGGGCATTTCCGTTTAATTGGTGGGAGAACGACTTTAGCGGCATTATTCCGAGGCTGGTATTCGGTTAGGCAGACACTCGATAGTTAGTCCTGGGAGAAATGGATTAATCATTAGAGCGCCCGCGGGTGCCTCACTCTCTCCCTCCTATACCCCTTTACTCTCTCGCCCCCCTCCTCCCCGCAGCTGCCAAGTAGACAACGTAGTTATATGTATCTCCGCAGACGCTGGATTATAGTAGTTGCGGTAGATCGAATCGACGCGGATAACTTTCTGAACCGCAATCGGCGCGCCGGTGGTAGTGCGCTAGCGCTGGCGACGAAGCCGCCACTGGGCGCGCGCTCTCAGTGCTGAGAGAGGTCGAAATTCACCTGGGAATCGAAAGCTAGAAACCCTCCTTCTAGTCTCTCTCTCACTCCCACCTACCATCTCGCTTGCTCACTCACTCTCTCTTTGATACACCGGCCACGAATTTGCGTTTGAAATCAACTGCAGGGCACGCGGTTATACCTCTTTAACTTTTAGCCAAATTGAATTAGCGAGCCTGTCCAACTTCTCCCTGCAAACTTCCAAAAACTCCCTATCTGGCATTTTTCGTTTGAACTCGTTACCACTTCTCCCCCCTTCTCTTGTTTCAACGAGCCAGCTTGCGTTATGCGCATATTGCATCCTTTATTATTTCGATTAGTGCCTCCCTTTTATTATCTTCTTTTTTTTTCTTTAATCCGGCATATAACTATACAAAATTTTGCGAGTGTAAATCCTCTGATCAAATTATGCCAGCCTAGAATTTAGTGGAAAAAAAAGAAAGAAAAACAACTTTGTATTAGAAAGAGAGGGAACGGTAGTTTGACTGGTAATAACAAAAAATTAAATTTACATGCTTTCTTTCTCTCTCGAGAGAGAGGATAAAACATCAGAGGGAAAACGGCCATAAAATTAACGCACCCGAATTCGCCGTCGCCATTAACTTGCGCGCAATTTTTAAAACTATATGTGTGCAGTGCGAGTATATCCCCTGCGTACAAGAGATATAGAGAGGGCGCAAAGCCCCCGAGGCTGTGAATCACACGGTCGCGTCTTGCCAGCAGAAGAGAGAGAGCAACAGGCGCAGGAAGGCCGAAAAGTTTAGCGAGATAGCGATCGATCCCCCCCCCCTTTCGCCGCAACCTGAAATATGCGCCACACCAATTTACCGATCAAAATTATTATTAAGAGGCTCTCCGGAGGCTGCCGCAAGGTAGCCCTTGTCCTCTCCGCGCCTTCCAACGCGCCACTGCGCTCCGGCGCGCGTTACTCTTCCTCCCTCTTTTTCTTCCCTTCCAGTGTTTTTGTTGTGTTGATTTTTTGTTGTTTCGCGCAAAAACAACAACAAAAATACAGATTTATCAGCGGCTTCTTCTCTTTTCGCTCTCAGCCTCCTCCGACTTTTTCTTCTTTCACTTGTTTTACCCGCTATCGCCGCTTATCTTCATTAAATTCTCCCCCGAAAAGGCCAAGACGAAAGACGCAGCTTTCGTCCGCGGCGAGGTATAGACGGAAGCCAGCGATGCGCATGAGAAAAAAACACAGGAGGAGCAAAAATTTGATTCGATACACACACGCGAGAAGGGTTATTACCGAAAATATCGAACAGCCATTTTTTCAAATTTTTTATACTTTTACTTTTCCATTCGAAAAATTATCAAAAGCAATTGTTTTAGGATGATCATATTTATTTTAATCAACTATTATCGATCAGCGTCAATAATCATCGAGCCCACATTGCATTGAGATTAGGAGGTAAGCGCAGTTACTCGCGTGTCGTAACTGTATCAGATCGATCAATCAATCGCAAATCACAGTAGTGAAAGAGTCGATTTGCGCAAAATCGAAAACACTTTGGGCAGTAGCCCAAGCGCTTAGGCTGAATTATGCCCGGCTTTTTAACGGCACTCCCTGCCAATCCCGAGGGCGACTATTCCCGCTCGTAACGCGCAGGAAATGAATCCTGGGTAACGCACGTGTGTGCACCGGGAGAAATGAGCGGGTTTGCGCGAGGAAGAGGAGGGGGGAGTGCCCCGCTAAGAATAAAAGGATATACAGATGTACGAATGCGCGTATATGACGTCAATACGCGCCGGGACCCCCTAATAAGATAGCAGACGATAAAGTAGTGGGTGGGTGGATACAAAGATAACAATCGGTCTGCGCTATGGCTTCTGGCAGTCTTCCCAGATTACAGGCTTAGCCCCTCCTGGGAATTCCGCCCTGAGCTTTCTGGGGCCCTCTCCGATGTATCTCGGCTGTGCGTGTAAGCGAGATTGGCAGGTACTAGTCAACCTGGACCTATATTGCGCTCTCATTCGTGCAAGCTTAGATTCCTTACTCGATGTCTATACGCTGTAATATCTTTTAATTTTAATTTGTTGCCTGAACGATAGCGAACAAATCTTTTTTCAAACAAGAAACAAAAAGAAGACTATGGATTTGTAGAGTACACGGCTTTTAAAAAGTGACGTCGAGACAGAGATGAAAGTCGTAAGCAAAAAGAGAGAGTATAGTAAGGAGAGGGGAGGGGGTAAGGGAAAGGAGAGGAAGAGTCATCTTCGAGCAAGGAGAAAAGGGTTTTCACGAACTGGAAAATGCAATTATCGGCATTAGTCTGGAGGGTATCATGAACTGCCGACACACCAGTCGCTTCCTAGGTGGCTTGGGATGGTAGACCTAGTTAACGGATTACTATACCGAACGAGATACGGTAATTGGGAGAAAAGCCCCCTTGCTAAACGACCAGTCGACTCTGTTGATTCAGTTTTCTTTTCTATTGTGACGAAATTCTCTACAATTTGCTATAAATGTCTAAACATTGTCGTCATTCAATTATCTCTGATTCCTATTTTTATTGTACTCTTATAACTATAGCTCCCATTTCTATTGTTATTCCTTATTGACTTCTATTCGCTTCAAATTGACAAAATACAAAAGAAAAATCGAGAACATGTAAGATAGGGCAGATAGGGGTAGGGATGCTCGCGTGGGTTACGTGTGCCAGTAGGAAAAGCGTGTGTCCCACGCGCGCGCCTTACCGAGCGGGTATTAATAAAATCGGTAAAAAATGAGTGTAGCTCGGAAAAGGTCGTTGAAAAAAGCCTATTGTTTGTCTTTGCTGCTATGGGACCCGAATGCCGATCCTTTTCCCTCGAGAGCGCCGCGACGAGTATCCGATGTATCGGCAGCTATCTGGGCCTCGTAAGATGCGTGACGGACGGCTGATGGTCATCGGTCTCTTTCTCTGACGAGAGAGAGAGAGAGAGAGAGCCTAGAGCGCTGGCGCTCTCTCCAAAGACAGAGATCGAAGAGGTTACGGCCTGGCGCCGGCGTGTAATTCAGATGAAAGACGCTCGACAGGGGCGCTTGGACACTTTCTCCCCCCCCCCTTCCGATCCCTCGGCCTTCACTTCTCACCGTATAATACCCTTCCAGTACATAGACCAAAAGCCTGTGCTCTCAAGTGACGGAATGGAGGTACATTAGCGTTCTCGTATAGTAGTTCGTGTCCGCATCGCGGCCCGAGAAAACAACAGCGCGTTATCTTGCTCGCAATATAAACGAACGCCGAAACATTCGAAGGGACACTATACAACGATCCCAGGGCATTAAGAGTTGACATCGAGCTGACACGCACGCATCGGGTCTCTTTCTTCTCTCTCTCTCTCTCTAGACAGAGATCATTGTCGATCTGGGTACCGGTCGCGGGTGCGTCCCTGTCATCGGCAGCAAAATTCGTGAGAGCCAATCTCGATCTCTTGGCCCCTGGCTTCTCGATCTTCTGGCATATACGCGTGTAAAGAGCGTGTCCTCGGGCGCATATACGAGGCAGCAGCAGCAACGGGGGAATGGAAAATTTGATTTTAAATTGCGCCGACTCTCTCGCATCGATGTTTCAGAATTGTTAATTCGAATCGCTCCGCGATCGCCACACACACATCTGCATTTACATTCATTAGAATATACTTCGGGCAGCGTGTGCTGACTTACATTAGCGCAACTGAGAGCGGTAGTTCAACAATCGACGAGCGAGCGGTGTGTAGTCGTGAAACTCGCCCTCCACCTCCCCCCCCCCACCCTTACGAGCCGGACGCATCAAAAACGCTTCGTTGTTTCTCTGAGTCTCGTAACGACGCTTTGTACCCCCGCTCCCTACCTCGTCATGTTAATGATTTTTTACTATTCTCTATTCTTAGAAGTTCGACATTTAAATTCGTATTTTCTCAGCTAAATGGATGCTTTTCTGTCAACTAATGAATTTTGCATTTAAATCAGTCGACGTCATTTGAATTGGAGGTTGTTTTTTTTCTCAGTCTCTTATGGCTGAAAATGGATTAAAATCACTGTTCTAGCCAGTCGTACGCGCATCTAGAGCCGCCATGCGATGACCGTTAACTAATGGCGCAATGCTTAAGATTGATGTTATAAACAATTACATAGAAAATAGAGATAATCTTTTAGTTTTCAAATTATGTAGCACTTTGACGAAGAAATAAAATTCGCCGTTGGATAAAATAATTTTCGTTCTAATCGGAACAATAAAGCCTAAAACGAGTCCCATTCGTAGTTTCAATTTCACCATTTATACTCTTCTTCTCTTGAAAATAATCGAACGATCAGCGAGAAAAAATATATGCGCAACGTCCAATAAAATAAAAGCATTGATTTGAAAGGGGAACGGTCAGCTGATCTCGATTTCCGCTATTAATATGCATCGAGTTGGCAACTTTTAACTTTGATTGTCGTACTCGATTGTATATATATCTATGTAAGAATCAGCCGGATGTCTGCTGTTTGTCGCTCTTGACCTTTAGTTCGATAAACTGTCACATTTCTTTACTTGTCACCGGCGCGATTTTTCTTACTAGTCATTCCCTTCTTTCGAATAATCTTCAAAAACGAATGAAATGTAAATACGGCGAAAGATATACGTTGAATATTTAAATGAATTTTGGGACGAACTAAAAATCAAACTACGCCTCTATGAATTTTGTATGGTAACAATATAATATCATTTGCCGATTTTCTTTTTATGGAGAGACACCGACATGACTTTGTAATTTTCCTAACCGTTACAAAATTTTCGAAAAAATTTGTTATTATCAAAAACAGACGAAAAAAAAACCCTCCATTTACAAAAAAAAGTAATCGAATAAACAAATTTATTCACCCCGCAATCTAATCTTATGCGCGTCGACCAACGATTTCCCATGCTACACCGATTCATCGAAAACGTGTGAACTTTAACAGATATATACAGAACTGTTAGCGATCGTTAAAATGCAGTAGCAATAAAAAGCTTAAATTACTGCACGGCGATATTACTGACCGACTTTGAAATCGTCTCGAAAACAAAAAGAAAGGAAGGAAAATCTGATAACCTTCGAGCGCGAATGTTTATTCATCCGATCCGAAAAGACAAGCCCTTCCCATTCTAAATCGGACAATCCACGTGGCGGACGTCGTCATTTGCATTCGTTTGCAAGATAAAAATCAGTTTCCCTAAACGGCGTTTAAATTAAAATAAATTCGTTTGTTTAAAGCTCGAGAGAGTCAGCGAGGAAAGTCAGCCTTACATATATATATGCGTAAACGTACATCCGTAAAGCCGCGTAATTATTCAAAGAAAGTAAAAGAAGCGCGCATGAGGTCGGTCGGACCCCCGTCTCTCTTTCTCCTTTTCACCCAGTCTCTCATGGTAAAGTCGATTATGATGAAGTGGCCCTCTCTTGTTATGCCTAACACAGGGGCCCAGGAGCAACTCGCTCGTGAACAAACAGTCCTATACAACGGCTATCCGGTTAACAGCGCTCCTGGGCCCTTTTGCTTCTCCTCGACTTTCGGCCCCCCTGCTGCCCGCGGAGAGAGAGAGACCTCCCGTTGCTTTCTAGCACCCTTGTTCGGTCAATTATAAACAAGGCCCCCGATGTATTATCCTCATTCGTATATTAGCTAAGATATAATTCTCGCGCGTCTCTCTTTCTCTTGGGCTCTCTAACTTTCTCGACACCGCAAGGTCCTATCCTCTTTCGTTCTATGCTTATATATACCACCTCTCTTCTTTCCTTATTAATTCTTAGCCTTTCCATCTTGTTCTCTCTTGCGTTCTTGGTATTATTATTTTTTTTTCCTCGGACAACTCGGCGAAACGATGCGCCCCGTGTATGGGAGACTTTGATTAAACGCTCGCTTAATCGAACAATTTGTAATGTTAAACTCGCTTGCTTTTTTTTTCGTTTGACGCAGAATAGTTTAATTGATCGGATATTTTTTTTTCTTCTCGTGAGATAACAATTAGGAGCTGTTATACTAACGATCGTCTCATGATATACCTTTGATTGATATTAGATTTTCTTGTTCGGTCGTTAAGGAAGCAAATGATTTTCAATTTACATCAGCTTTCTTTGGTTTATCGCCATTGAATTTTTTTAACGCGTGTAATTTTATTTTTACGCTCTTACACAATTGTATTTGTTAGAAAGCCAGCAACTTAGAAGTAACAAGAATACTATTTACCATGTGAAGCCTGGAATTGTACGGGGATAAAGTGAGCCTCGACGGGAAAAGGATTAAAACGAACGAGATAAAAGTTCTTGGAAAAAAGTGTAACTCGCTGAAAAAAAGACGCGCTTGAATGACAAGAAAAAATACTTAAGAACTGTACAATGGAAGAGATTCACAATGTACTTGTGTGTGTCGGTCTTTGAAA
This sequence comes from Anagyrus pseudococci, assembly GCA_030522585.1. Classification (NCBI taxonomy): domain Eukaryota; kingdom Metazoa; phylum Arthropoda; class Insecta; order Hymenoptera; family Encyrtidae; genus Anagyrus; species Anagyrus pseudococci. Next base: position 6,280 of record JAPYYQ010002777.1, on the reverse strand, counting down.
ACGTATTGACTGGCGTTTTTTATTGAACGATGAAATAGCTCCCGGTTATTTGCGCTCCAACATCACAGCCGATGATCTTTGCCAGCGTAGTATAAATTTATAAAAACTTAAATTTCTTTTTTTTCACGTAGACGATAAACAAAAATAATAAAAAATATATCTACAGTCGCCGTCGCGAGGTTTTTAATGGATTACGAAAAAAATAGCGCATCGCGAGGGCTAACAATAAGAAAGTAGTTTATGTGGGAGGGTCAGCGAAACGATCGTTCGGAAGATGCATTTGGTGCGGCGCAGTTCCGGTCGTCGTATATATTGGCAAAGTATACAAAGTCAAGCTGCGTCACTCGGGCAACGATAAATTAGGGGAAGCCCGGCGTTACGCTGGTTAAGGGATTGAATCGTTTCCGCGCGACACGTGTTCCTTACTCGTATTACCAAGCGATTACCCTATGCCCACTTCGCGCTTTCTCTCTCTATACCATGACAATGACCTTACCCTGTCTCTATCCTTACGCTTTGTCTTATAAACAATATAATTTATTCGGTTGTACTTTTTAATATTTTGTATTTGTAAAAATTTTCCGACAACGAACAATTAATCGTATTTTTCACGTAATTCATCGTTGTTAAACAAAAAAAAATCAAATGTACGACCATTAGACATTCCATATCTGATCCAACCAAAAGCCAAGCAAAAAAAAAAACATGCCGTGAAACAAGCCTAAACTTTTCAGCCCACGAAAGACGTAAGCATGTAGTAATCCAAAAAAAAAGACGCGTCAAAAAAAAATCCGAGCGCTCACGTAATCCAGCCTCTGTTTCTCAATATGAGTTGGCAAAAAAAAAAACGTCCAGCCCCACTCTCTCAAGCAGACACACACACACGTCAACTGGTTTTCCGTATTAGCGCGTTTCCCATCAACATTTGTCTCAGTCCGTCGTCCCTTTTCTTTTTTTTTTCATACCAGTCGCCCATCTCCGGCCCGATAAAACTCCTGCCCCCAGCGTCTCTCTCCATCCGCAGTCAGCAGTATCAAACGCGTGTCCCCTCGAGCGTACACATCCGAGTGTGTATAGGCGATCAGCGCGTGCAGCGCGCACGCCGGATCAGAACGAATCATTAGGCGCCCGCGCGCACGAGATACAATAGCACCCCCTGCCCGACAGGAAGTTTAGCGTGGAAGAGGATCTTTTTTCGCGCTTATGGCCCCTGTGCTGCTACTCGTCCCACGCCGTGATATCTAAATCCGAGAGACGGCATGAAAGCTCGGAAGAGGGTACATCCGCGCGCGTTGCCGCGAATGATTTACGATTGCACCCCCCACCACCCACCCACTCGCCTACCCCCCATGTGACTTTCCATGGCCATCCTTCTTGTTCTCCTCCATGACGTTTTATTCGGTTCACCCTTCTTTTTGCGAGTACAGCTGTAAACTAATTTTCTTACTTTTCGACGTTTTATACTCTTGTTAAATAGGTACTTCATATAGATTTTTATCATTAACTGGGAATATTCACTAAATCAATTTATTGATTTCAGCAACAACATTATTAAAGTAAACGATATTTTTTCGCCGAACAGCCAAAATTAACTGGAATCCCAAAATTAGAATGATATTCTCTCTCCCGACCGTACGCCGCAGCGCGCTAGAAAGTCGAGAGATGACAAATGCCGCTCTACAAGATATTTGACACACGACAGTCCGCAACAAAAAGCCATATATACATAATAAGGTAAAAGTTGGCACTTTATGAACCGCTCGTCTTTCAGCGATTGTCGCCATTTAGCCGAAAACATTTTGGCTAGAAAGCCACCCAGTAACTTATACCAGGGGTATAGGTATATCTTGAAACGCGCATATAATTGGTGAAAGGAATAGCCTCTCGAAAGAGAAAAGAATTCTTCCCTCAAAGGTCTCTCTTGTGAAAAGTCAAGAGGCCTCTTCTCTCTCTCGAAAGAGAGAGGCCGAGTTGTCATTTCATAAAGGAATGATAAATCCCAAAGCGCAACTCTCCCATAGTCGGGGGCCCGTCTCAGTTGCAGTCGGCATAATAGGAGGTCATCTCTCGTCGGCCGCCTCTGTTTTCCCCGTCTAGCTCTCTCGCAAGCCCTTCTGGGCCGCCAGCCTAATTCTGCGGCGAGCCGAGAGAATCGTCACGCCGCAATATTTACGCAACAAGCCTTGTCCGAGCAGGCAAAACTCACCTTTCTCGGGCCCGCATCGCCTATTGTCCGGTGCATATAGAGAGAGCCCCCCCTCCGGCTCGTTTAGCATAGGGCCACAACCAGAGAGTATCATACCTTCGCGCAAATAAAGGATAAAGCCCATCAAATTGGCCCAGTGAAAGCGAGCCGCTGCGGGTATAAATCAAAAATGCGAGAAAACGCGCCCCAGAGACAGAGAGAGAGAGCTATATATACATATACTAACCGCGCTCTAGTCCGCTTGCGTTATTCTGATGGATTTATGACTACCGCGCGCTAAAAAAAGGAGAGGGGCGTCCTGGACCAACCCCCACCGCACTGTGCTCTCGGACTTCTTCCACAGCCGTTGGCCGCGCGGGTTTATTCCGTCATATTAGCCCGTGTAACCCCAGGAGCGGGATCAGCGGGTCTTTTTTCGCGAGATAAAGGCCAGCAGCTTTTGCGGGACTGTTGTTTAAAACATGGATCCTATCGTCTCTAAATACAGCCAAAGTGGACAATTTATTGGAGGGGGGAGGGCAATGAGTGCAGCTCGGAAGATACGGCTCCCTTGCGGAGAGCTAATGTAAACGCGAGCTCCCACGCTCTCGGCGGCCTCGTTTCGCGGAGGAGGTGCTTCCGAGAGCTGCTCTCTGCGCACCTGAAAGTTGACACGGATCTTTTTTCTCCCCCCGGCAGCAACGTCTGCGCACACAGAACTCGCTAACGATTCCTTTATCGTTTCGACACACTTTCCAACTAGCCCCCTATTCCGCTTGGCTCTTTATACTCGATATACAGCCTCAAAGGCTCGAGCGTCCTTTAAAAATATATATACACCCCGAGAACAGCGGCACCGGGTGCTCCGGGCGGAGACGGCTAAAATGAAAAGAATGAGCACCTGCGGGCCGCTCTCGTTCTCTCCGCGTCGCCGTCTAATAGAATAAAAGCTCGACTGTCCTCGCGAGGATCGGAGAAAAATTGCTTTTCATATTTAACGTTTTCCCGAAGTAGAAGAAAAAAAGCTGGACAGTGAGCGTCCAAGTGGAGAGTTTTCCTCGCTTTCAAGTGATAATGCCCCTCTGCGCGATTCTTCATATTACGGCCACAATAGACGAGCAGCCTGGTTTTTGGATGTTTTCAAGAGCAAGTCACAACAGACCTGCTCGGCGTATAATGGAACGAGAGAGCTGCGGGTTTTCAGGGAAAATTTGTTTCGGGCGACGGCAAGGATGCGTCCCTTTATTTTTGCATAATATTATATTTAGGGTTTGACCGTAGGCTCTTCTTCGAACTCTCGAAATTTACAAACATTTTTTAATGTTTTTCATTTTTGTACGATTGCATATAAGACTCGAACAATTTTCGTTATTTTGCGTAACCAAAGGGTTGACCACTTGTTTAAGACTGCAATTTACCGTGGACGTTTATTACTTCAAAGTGACTTTAGCAACAGCATAATTGATTGCAATTAACGGAATCACTCGAGTAATGAGTCCACAATAAAGGGTGTCACTTCAATCACGTTAGATCCACCATAAACAATGCCATAAAAGGAAAATTGATATTATACTTTTATCGTTCGAGTGTCTGCGCTCGACGTTACAATTCAAACGTTAAAATTTTTCTGAAAAAAATAATTTATTAGGCGATTTGGACAATTTAACTTTATTGCCATTGCTACCAAGTGAAAAGGTGTTATTTATGATTTATCACCGTAAATATGATTTAAGAACTCTGGTGCCTGCGCTATTAGCAACTAATCATTCCGGGAGCACAATAGATATGCTAAACAGAGTGTGTAAGCAAATAGTAAACAGATAATAAAGCTCGATGGGCTTAGTTCGTTATTACCATAAAGACCTGCAAAGTATGTATATAACTGGGCCGGGCTCACATATACACGTAAATGCGCACGTACACATACATACACTCAATACATTTGAATGTGAAAGGAAATTATAACAGGTTAGCATGTCAAAGCTGGGGCATAATTTCTCGAAAGCAAGTGCCACGGGGGCGAGAGCCGGGCAGTAAGGAAAGAAACAAAAAAAAAAAGGCACTAGAGTCGCGTTGCCCTTCTGCTTCTCTCTGGGCCTTTATCGCTCTCTCCATTCACCGCATCTTAATCACCTGGACAAAACTGTAGAAATTAGCGGAGAGCCGCCGACTTGTGTGTCGTCGGTTTTCCCCGAAAAAGCTCTCAAGTGGCGCCTGCGAGATGAAAAAAAAACACACATATAGACGGGGTCCTCTCAAGACCCATTGTTTTCGGGGTGGGTTCGCGTGTGCTTTGCGCTCGTCTACGGGACCTCTTTCTCTCTCGAGTTATGCAGTCGACATGGCTTCCGTGGCTGGCCTGACAGAATCTCCGGCGCGATCTCCAACGTCCCCTGCCAGGATATCCCTCTCTCTATACCCTTGGCTCCCTTAGCGGTACATACACACAGAGAGAAAGAGCCAGGACGACCTTACGGCCAGCCGCACGCGCCACCATCTCTCTCTCTCTCTCTCGCTCTCTCACATTGCGCGTATATCGGAGTCAGGATCTTAAGTGCGTCGAAGGACCCTCTCTCTCGCTCGCTCGGATCTGATCATGCTCTCTCGGTAAGAGCCGTTGGAAAATAAGGAAATGCACTTTCCTCCAACCCCACGCGCGCGCCCGCTCACGTTTTCTTTCGCTGTCCGTATGTTCGGCCCTTTTTTCTCTTATACCTCCTCTTCGCCGCCCTCTCTCTCTCTCTCGACTTTCCTCTCGATTATCTACAGCTCTGCCCCCTTCGAGCACGCCCGGGGATTTTGTAAAATCATGCACGTCTGCCCATCAATTAGTCAAACTTGACGCGGAAAATAATGCTGAGCTGTATGTGATCTCTTATTTACGGAGAATGAAGCCAATGCCTTGATGCCCTATATACGCGCGTGCGCCCTGTGTGAGCGTGTTTATATGACAGTCTAGCAGAGCAGCTCTTATCGGAAAAACATCGGTATTTAACAACGGCCATTTGAACGTCATGTTCGACTTTTAGACGTGCTATATTTCTTTTATTTTTCTGTTTTGATGGGTTTGAACAATTTTGTTTACTCATACCTGCTGGAGGTGGTATGTAATGGTAAAAATAATAGTATACTATTTTAGTACACGCGTGTATTGTAATAAAAGGGTCAAAGGTGCAACATCCTAACGACACAGGCGCGCGCACATCGACCCAAAAGAAATAAAAAAATGAAAAGAGGAAAAAAAAAGGAGAAAAAATGTAAGCCGCGTGAGCGGTTACCGCTCGCCGTCATTGTCGCTGGTATACACATACACACAGGGAGAAAAAGCGAAGCTTACGTAAAGGTGCGAGCGTCGATGCTGGTGCCCGATAAAGCTCTCTGCTCTCCGTCAACGTAATGCGAATAATACGAGAATTATGTATGCGCTCGAGAGAGAAAGAGAGAGCGTTATCAGCTCTCGAGAGCGAGCATTTTCTCTCGCTTTGGCCTCACTTTGGAGGGGAAGGGGGAGGTCGATCGTTTCCGCCGAGGTTGGGGGATAAGCGCGCGCGCGCGCGACGCCCGATATCTCTCGTCCACTCCATACGCGCTCGTTGCGCGCGCGCTTGCGTTGATGGACGCGGATAGGTCGCGGGAAAGCCCCCAGCCCCCTTTCCCTCCCCGGGCAGGAGACGTCTACTCTCCTAACCGATGTATTTATGTATCGCGGCATCGCGGGCAGCGCTATACTCGCAACCCCCCGCGCACGCTCTCTCTCACTCTCTCTCTATCTCTCTCTCGACCATCGTATATATATTTATAAAAGCTCGGCCAATATTCATAGAATCGCCGGAGGAGCTTGCTTTTCCTTCGGTCTGTCGCTTTACCAAGTTCCTTCTTCTCTCCCGCCCCATCGCCGCCCCTTCTTTTCTTCGTCTCGAAATTCGAATTTCATCTGAATCTGAAATCGAGATTGCGCTATACACTCCCGAGGGCCGCAACCATTCGCTACTACATATAGGGATCGGCGATACTATTCGATGTATTGGTATCGAGTCAATACTTTTCTCGAAATACCAATACTTTATTCGATACTTTTATGTATTGAAAATTATC
>JAPYYQ010002776.1:0-15561 GCA_030522585.1 Anagyrus pseudococci | reverse complement strand
TCGACGCAAGAGCGTGAATCGAGATGCTTTTCGCGGCAACCTGAATCCGATTGATTTTCGCGGGGAATATGAAACCGGTTGATTTTCGTTAGGGGCGTCAATTTATGCGCTGTGGTATTTACAGGGAGCGTTTTTTTTGGAAATTGTTTTTATTGGGGACTGAGCAAATTTTTTGAAGGGAGGTTGTATTCTTATTACAACGGCAATAGCAGTGGTAACCTATATCTCGTTTACAATGATGTTTATCAGTTTCCCGCAGCACTTATGAAATGCGCGAATTTGGTCATATATTTTTCTTTTAAAATTCTGTATTATGTAATATAAAAATTTTTTCTATCATGATAGTCGAGCAGGGTAAGAGGCAGCGGGACATGATCTCAATTCAATTGACTATTATTTAAAACGAAAAATCGTTTAAATATTTTTTTAGAAATTATTTTCTCAATTTGTAGCATTACGCAGTTTGTTTAAAAATTAAAATTTTTAATTTGTTATTATTTTATCATATAATTTACTATATAATTAATTAAATTTATATATGTATAAGCGCTCTTATCTATAGATCACTGATTGACCGCTACGCGGCCTGTCCTAAGTCACTCTTCTCGCAAGCGAAATATTACTTTCATGTACATATCAAGGAGTGTTATAGTTTTTGTTGATCTTTTGGGGCCAATGTGTGAAAAGAGAAATAAAATAGATCTCTTTTGCACCTACTTAGCCTCCTACTTTTTTAATTGTGTATTATGAGCATTTATTTCGAGGCTCTCTCTATCTTTCTTTCTTTCTATTTTTAAATACATCTGTTATTGTATGCATTAACCTTAATATACATTCTCTCATATTTTAAGGTTACATTATATTTCTGAGGTGAAATAATCAACAATAAAATAATATACACACGACATTAGCGAGCGAAGCCAGTAGGCGACGAAGTCCGCCCTAGGTTGATAAAAATCATTATTTTACTTTAAATAAAAATTTATAGTTATATTTCTTATTTTCAGTCGATTGGTAAAAGAAAGACAGAAAAAATTACAATCGCTGTGTAGGAATAGTGACGGTTGGGAAAATCATATTATTGATAATAATAGTAGCGACAATGACAATGAATCTTTACATTTTGAGAGTAAACTGAATGATTCACAAGATATTTCAAGAGAATCTGAACCAGAAAGGATTCAAAAAAACTTAAGTAATGTCCAAGAACAAGATGATCAATCGAAGAAAAAATGTATTGGTAGACGAATAGCAGAACCCTTGTATTTTTATGAAGAAATATCATTGATACATAGTGAACATGGAATACGAGACAAATGCACATTTTCTGATATTTATTGCGTAAAACATCATGATAGAGGTCTTTTTACTAGATTACAAATGAAGTGTAAAGTATGTAATTATGGTAAATGGATAGATTTAAACAACGATGATGAAAGGCAAATGTCTGTTAATGAAGCAGCCGTTATAGGCTCTATAGCTTCAGGCACAGGATTTTCTCAACTTAAACAACAATTAGCGGCTTTATCGATTCCTAATATGACCGATGCCACGTACAGATCTAAACGCCAAAATTTGTTGCCTGTTTTTGAAGAGGCCGCAACTAATACTATGCAAGAAGCTATTGAAATGGAAAAAAAATTAGCTATTATGGATGGAGATATTATAGACGGCATACCTTTTATTACTGTTGTTGTTGATGGTGCATGGTTAAAAAGATCTTACAAAAGTGGTAAATACGATTCTTTATCCGGATGTGCAGCCATTGTAGGTCATCGAACAAACAAAGTATTATACGTTGGAATACGCAATAAGTTCTGTTCTGTGTGCGATTATGCCGAGAGAAATAACACGGTTGCAAAGGAACACAAGTGTTATAAAAATTGGGGTCGGGATCAATCATCATGTGGAATGGAAAAAGACATAATAGTACAAGGATTCATGGAAAGCGTTGAAACTCACGGAGTTATTTACAAGACAGTTATTGGAGATGGAGATAGCAGCGTTTATAAGTCTATATTGGATAGTAACCCTTACAAAAAGTACGGCGTTCGAGTCGAAAAAATTGAATGCACAAACCATTTATTGAGAAATATGTGCAATAAAATATCTGACGCTTCCAGAGGACGAATGTACCATTCTTTAGCGCGAGGCAACGTTACTTCTTTTCGGAATTATGTAAAAAAAGTGCTTTTAAAATTCGGCAGCATATTTTAAGCTTAGTTAATAAAATGATCGATAAAGATCATTCGACTGAAAATGTTAATCTTTTAAGAAAACAAATTATTAATTCTGCCTACCATGCCTTTGGTGATCATCGTAATTGTAATAAACTAAAAATATCTTGTGACAAAAAGAAAAAAACAAAGAATGTTGTACCTACTTTAAAATCAACGGGAATGTTTAATTCGATCAATCGTGCGGTATTTGATTTAAGCTGTCACGTGTGTAGTTTATTAAGAAAAGTTACTAACAATTCAGTGGAAAGATTTAATTCTATTGTGGCTAAAAGTACAGGCGGTAAGCGTATCAATTACGGATTAAGAGATTCATATAATGTAAGAGTATATTCTGCAGTAGTTCAACACAATACGCAGTCACTTTTAACAGTAGTAAATGCAGTTGCTGATTATGATGAAAATCATATAGCAACATTAATGGAAAAACAGATGATAAAAAAGGTTGAATCTACAAACAAATTACGACTTGTTCGAGGGAGACGAAAAGCTAGAATTGTACCTGCTGATGGAAAAGATTACGGAGAATCTGCTAATCGTCCTGATTTAGATAAAGACGCATATGAAGTATTAGTTCAAGAACATTTAATTAAGTTGAAAAATGATCAAAGCAATAGAAAACAAATTGAACGTTCTACAGTCAAACAAAGTGAAAGTGAAACGTGGATTCAAAAAAGGTCAGAATTATTAACTGCTTCAAATTTTGGAAAAGTTTGCAGGAGAAGAAGTACGACATCGTATGCAAATATAGTAAAAAACATGCTCTATCCTCCCTTGATGAAAATTCCTGCATTTACTTATGGTCTCGAAAATGAATCAGATGCGAAGAACAGACTTTCAAAGTTATTGAATAAGAAAATTGAAGATGCAGGTCTAATGATTGACGAAGAAGCTGAATATTTAGGATGCTCAGTTGATGGTTTTATCGATGATGACGGAATTGTAGAAGTCAAAAATCCTGTATCAGTTGCTAATTTTACTCCTTTACAGGCTGTAAGACAAAAGTCTAGTATCAGAAGTATTTTTAGTAAAACTGATATTAACAAAATGAATGAAAACCATCTATACTACTATCAAGTACAAGGACAACTGCATATAACCAAAAGAGACTATTGCATTTTTGCTTTGTGCACGAAAAAAGGAATTAAATGGGTGAGAGTAGAACGCGACGATAATTTTTGGAATGAAAAAATGGCTACTCCACTGAAAAATTTTTATTTTGAATGTTTATTACCAGAAATTTTAGACAGTCGATTCAACAGAAATATGCCTATCAGAGAACCAAATTCAGTACTTGAACAAACTGCGCACCATTCCAAAACAAAACAAGAAGAAAATTTAAAAAGAAAAAGTCAAAAAAGTGTAACCAAAACAATAAAACGTGCAAAAACCGTTAATGTTAAGGATAATCATAGTTACTGGCCGGAGATGCCGTTTACGTACGAAGAAATGGTTTGTTCGGAACCCTTCAACAGAGCTGCCAGCATTAATTTACCGTCAACTAATTTCGTAACAGCCAATTCAATTGTAAGAATAAGTAACGGTAATAATGAAATTGAAGAACAAAGGATTGTACTCCAAGCATTGGAATCGAACATTAATGCAGATAGAGCAATGTCAATCATTTCTTCTGTAAAAAATAGATTAGACGATGACTGCATACAATTATTTTTGCACATAGTACGGGAAGATCACTCGGAATACGAAATTCATCCTGTCATTTATTTTAAATTTTATTATTTATTACCTGAATGTTACCGTAATTATCATGGTAAACCACATCTGCAAATAATAGGGGGCCATGACGAATTTGAACATTGGATTGTTATTAAATATGATGGAACGTCGTTGCAAATATTTGACAGTCTTAATCGAAAAAGCGTTTCTCAATTACATGAAGTTGAGCGAGCATATTTTAAGTACCGATATCCACTATTAGATTGGAGTAAAATTTATTTTATTACAGTTACGAGGCAACCAGATAATTTATTATGTGGAATTTACAGTATAGCTTTCGTAACAGATATCGTCTTAGGCAATGATCCTCAACGTATAAAATATTCACTTGACAGCGTCGTAATGAGAAAACACGCTGTATGTGTTATTCGTCACAGACGTTTGATGAGTTTTCCTCACTACGCTACTTCTAGATAAATTTGAAAATTAAAAAAAATGTAAAGTTATATTCATCAAAACCTTAAATCGTACAATTTGCATGAGTAAATCGTGCAATATAATGTATAAAGTTAAAAAAAATTTACTTAACATACAATTTGCATGAGTCAATCATGCAATATAATGTATGGAATTAAAGAAAAAATAATTATTAACACGCTTTCTGTACAATTTGCATGAGTAAATCATGCAATATAATGTACCGAATTACAAGGAAAAAATAATTATTAATAGGCTTTTCATACCATTTGCATGAGTAAATCATGCAATATAATGTATCGAATTACAAGGAAAAAAATTATTAATAGGCTTTCCGTACAATTTGCATGAGTAAATCATACAATATAATGTATGGGATTGCAAGAAATATAAATTATAAATATTTATATGCTAAGCATACAATTTGCATGAGTTAACTATGCAATATAATGTATGAAGTATGGGTTTGCAGTTTTAGCCGGTAAAAATCCGGCACTGTCGGAGAGTGCGGACCCTCGACGACGTCTTCTCGAGCCTAGGATGGGCTTGGGACGGCTGGCACAATTTAAATAGCCGGTCGATGAAGATTTCTGCAGTTTCCCACGAAAAAAAAAAAAATCAAAAGGTAATGTTATTGAATAATTAATTAAAAGTATTTTAATTTTCTAAACTTTATTTTTTTAATAGCTTATAAATGTTCAACATTTTAAATAGAAAACAACCGAATATTTAATATTATTTTTGCCTTTTCAATTATCTAAAAATAACTTAGGGTGTATTGGCCAAAATCAATGCAAAAGTCATAAAGTTAGCTTTAGTACGTAGAAAAGATACTACGCTATTCGGCATATCTAAGTACTAAAACCATATTGAAAATGATAAAACAACTGCTGTCTATTGATCTCACGGTTGAGGATTGGAATTCCGCTGGTGAGTATTTTCGTAGCGTTACACTTTTTCTTTACATATTTTCATTACACCTCAGATTTGAGCTCACGCGAGTTTACTCCTATTTGTAAGTGCCTAATGCATCTAAATAAGTTTTCCTTAAAAAAATGTTTGATTGTAGACTCAAGAGTTAAATACACAACTAAATGTGTTCTTTGAATATTTAGTTCGAAATTTTAAATAATGAACAGACGAATAGTATTCAATTTAGATAAGATCAATTACGTTCTCACAGCATGTTTGCATTGTTCTCACAACACAATATATTCTGAGTCATTTTCTACGTAAAGAGTTACATCGGTAATTCACTAATCGGTAAATATCACTTCTACCGAACAATTGCCGTAGGCTTAAATTTCATTTGCTTCGAAAAATTTTACAAGCACAAACCTCCTTGGCACGTTAGCAAAGCATCACTGATTGTCTATAGCTTGTGGGTTGGTTATTGAAACACGTTCTTCATTCTAGTGTATTCAAAACTGAGAATTATCACTCCCGTATTTACTTGAACGAATTTTCGCCTTGAACTCCGAGAAAACTGCTGCTCAACGCGTTTTCTTAATTGTTAAGCTCCGTCTCTAATGCATGTGGTGCTGGTGCCGCTGGAACTACCTAGCTCCCACCTTCCAATTGGCTACTGTTGCGTAGCCTTACGCCCCACATTGATGAATCAACTCTTGAGACCCTCTGCATTTAGCACGGACCTGTCTACGATTTTCGACTCTACTTGAACCATGGTGTTGCCCTCGCTTATCATGCCAAGAGACTAATAAGGTGAGCGTCTGCTTATTTGTTCCATTAAATAAAAAGTTTAAACGAGGCAATGTTTAAAATTTTACTTTTAAATTTCAAGGCCCAATGCACTATGAATATCTGCGTACTTGGTTACACTACAATTTTCGTCCACCCCTTGACAACGAGATCGAGACACTAGACGAGACATGAATGACACCTGGGGTGCGCAGCAAGTGCAAGCCAACTGTGGGGCGCGCCCCAGGCCAATAACTCACTTTGGAGCAGTTCGAGTCTCCATACCAGCGATCACTTACGTGCCACTGCACTGGGCAATGAGACCATGTAGATACGACGATCCTAAATACTCTACGGTTACTCGCAATCGGCCAAATTCGGCTGTGAGGCTTTGGGAGATAAGAGCGGCAAGAACAAGGAGGAGACAAGGATATTACCTGCTAATGACAAAACGGATAGCGAAGCGACAGTACGAGACAAAGCTTCAGCGCTCCACGATAACAGAGACTGTATAGGTTACTCTGCAAACGATACGTATACATATCTACATATGCGTGCGAAATGATTCGTCCTCGATTGACAGTTACTTAAATAAAAAAAGTATAGTATTAATTAACTGACATAAAAAAGCGAAAGATTTTAAAACGAAGGACTAGCGTGAGCAGTAGCACGAAACTGCGATGGCAAGTCTCTTGCCCGTTTTCGCTTCATTTAAACGCAATAAGCCTCATTTACCGTAAGCCAACTATTAGACTTGAGTCAACGCCGTCTCGGTTGCTTCTGGCAAACTTTTTTAGAAAAAAATCGTACACTAGCGTGTTGTGTGGTACGGGCCATCTACCGCCGAGGAGCCTTGCATCGGACGTGCGTATCCGTCAGCATTCAATCTGCACGGCTTCTCGGCCTTACGACTTCATTCGTCTTACTTTGTTCTGCCTTCTCCACGACCCAGGAGCCGTATTCTCTTTCTGCGTACAGGGCGACGTAGCAGCGCGCGGCGACGCAGACTACGTACGTAACGCTGGCAACACCAGCATTATATATATATATATATATATTACGATTACGTACGTAGTCTGCGTCGCCGCGCGCCGCTACGTCGCTCTGTACGCAGAAAGAGAATACGGCCCCAGCCTGCGCTGGATGAGTGCGCGTGCAGTTTTGGCAACAAGTGTTCTGCGCCTCTAATTACCTATTACTATTTATTCTGTTTCTTTCATCGCCAACAAGCGTCGGTTGATCGTCAATCGCGCGACGGACGTCAAAATTTAGACTGTACTAATCTAATGAAAAATTAGATAGCGAGTAAGAACAAGAAAGAAAATTTATTTTTTTTATAATTTTGTTTGACGAGCTCTGAAAAACTCCAACGAATGACGCGAGGCTCTTAAAATAAAACTGCATTTCGACTTAGAATAACAACGCCCCTGCCAGCACAGGCACAGGTGGAGACGCGGCCTGAAAAAAGTGGATTACAGCCAACCCTACTATACGCTGTGCGTCGTGCTCAACAATTGTTGGCAACGCTGTCAAAGCAAGGAACAGTCGCGTCGCTGTTCGGAGAAAGAGGTAACCGCCCCCCTTTCCTTTCCGCCTACAAACAACGACCGACGAAAATCTCGCGACGTTTTATTTCTGAACGGAGATAATATTGTAACGTACAGCAAATGCTATCCGGGACTGCTTTTTGTGAATGTGTCGAAAAGTGAACGGTGAGTGAGAAAATTCGCCCGCCATAACCTTCCACTGCGGGCATCCCGAGTCATCGCGGCCAGTCCCAGCAAGGCTAAACGGAACGGCATTTAGTAGAGCGAGCGGCGAGTAATAAAATTCGCCCACCATAACCTTTCACCGCAAGCATTCCGACACTCGTCGTGGCTAGATCTAGCTAAGGCTAAACGGAACGGTGGTTAGTAGAAGTTTCGAAGAGTAATCGGCGAGTGTCAAAATCCGCCTGCCATAAGCTTCCACCGTGGGTATCCCGAGACTCGTCGCGGCTAGTTCCAGCTAAGGCTGACAGGGACGACGTTTCATCTACGACCTTTCTCCGAGCATCTGGGCATCTACGTAATCCAAGTTTCTTCGCAGTCAGCTTTAGTTTAACTCTCCTCATTGTCTTGGGTAATTATCGAATTAAGCATAACATAAAATGTTAATATTTGCTTCTTTATCTAAAAAGAAGCTTTTTATATCATAAGTAATGAAAAAAGGAAGAGTATCAATTTTTTAAACAAGATTAAGAATAAGTTGCATGAAAAAAAATTTCAAGATTTCAAGAAAGTGCAAAAGTTAGTTGTAAATATATTACATTATTTATTGAATTTATATCATATTTTGTATTGTTCAGAAGCAAATAATACCATTTCACAAACTTTATGAGATACGTTGCTAAATTCCTTGTTGGAAAAGCATCTTGATTATTTTCTTTTATATTCTCTACAAGGACTTTCATCTTATTTTGCCAGAGATAAATTGTAACATGTTTGCGGTGCTTTATTTCTTATAAAGAAGTCATCTCATGATTTTTTTTATTTAAAATTCTTAATGTTGTATGGTATTTTGTATTGCCTGAAGGTAAATAATACCATTTAACCAAATTTTTGAGATGCGTTGCTGCATTCCTTGTTGGAAAAGCATCTTGATTATTTACTTTTATATTCTTCATGAAGATTATTATTTTATTTTGCCACAGTTAATTTTGCCAAGTACGCGTAGCTCTATATCTTATTGAGAAGTCATAAGATGATTTTTTATTTTAAATTCTTGTTGTTACATGGTACTTTATAATGCCCAAAGCTAAATTATATTATTTAACGTTGTTGAGAGATGTGTTTCTCAACTCCTAGTTGGAAAAGCATCTTGATTATTTTTTTTAATATACTCTTCATGAAGATTTTCATTTTATTTTGTCAGAGTTAATTGTGCCAAGTAGGCGTTGCTGTATATCTTATTGAAAAATCATAAGATGTTTTTTTTTTAAATTCTTGTTGTCATATGGTACTTTATATTGCCTAAAGGTAAATTATATTATTGAATATGGTTGAGAAATGCGTTGCTCAACTCCTTGTTGGGAGAGCATCTTAATAATTTTTTTTATATTCTTCATGAAGATTTTCATGTTATTTTGCCGGAGTTAATCGTGCCAAGCATGCATTGCTTTATATCTTATTGAGATGTCATAAGATTATTTCTCGTTGAATTTGTTGATGTTCTATGGAATTTTATATTGCCTGAAGGCAAGTAATACCATTCAACCAAACTTCATAAGATAAGAAAGTCTTATAAGAGAAGTCATAAGATTAGTTTTTTTAATTTCTTGATATTCTATGGCATTTTATATTGCCCAAAGGCAAATTCTACCATTTAAAAACGTGACTGACAGATGTGTTACTGTATTCCTGATTAAGAAAGCATCTTATTGTTTTTTCTTTTAAATACTTCATGTTTTTATTTGATATTTGATAAAGGATAATTGTATAAAAGATTCTTAAGTTTATAGTATTCATGATTGCCTTATAATGCTTGTAGGTAAATGGCACTATCTGACAACATAATTTATTTTTTTTTGTAAACGCAAATTTTCTTTCTTATTGTTTTAGTGTACAATATCATGTACTATATTCTAAACTACACACTAGTAATTTTATTTCTTTTTATGTACATTTTCAGATTCCAAGTATAAAAAAAGCTGCCAAAGAACAGCTCCGAGAAACTCTACCGAAAGACGCGAAGTGCCTAGAGTAAAACTACATACTGACATAGAATAACAACGCCCTTGCCAGCACAGGTACAAGTGGAGACGCGGCCCGAAAAAAGTGATTTTAGCAAACCCTGCTATACACTGTACATCGCGCTAAACAATTGTTGGCAATTCTCTCAAAGCGAGTAACCGTCGCGTCGCTGTTCGGAGAAAGAGGTAACCACTCCCTTTTCCTTTCCGCCTACAAACAACGACCGACGAAAATCTTGCGACGTTTTATTTCAGAACGGAGATACTGTTCTAACGTACAGCTAATGATATCAGGCATGGCATTTTGTGGAAGTGTCGAAGAGTGAAGGGTGAGTGGAAAAATCTGCCCGCCATAACCTTCCACCACGGGCATCTCGAGACTCGTCGTGGCCAGATCCAGCTAAGGCTAAACGGGACGACGTTCTGAAGAAGTTTCGAAGAGTGAGCGGCGAGTGGCAAAATTCGCCCGCCATAAGCTTCCACCGTGGGTATCCCGAGACTCGTCGCGGCTAGTTCCAGCTAAGGCTGACAGGGACGACGTTTTATCTACGACCTTTTTCCGAGCATCTGGGCATCTACGTAATCCAAGTTTCTTCGCAGTCAGCTTTAGTTTAACTCTCCTCATTGTCTTGGGTAATTATCGAATTAAGCGTAACATAAAATGTTAATGTTTGCTTTCTTTTCTAAAAAAAGCTTTTTATATCATGAATAAAGAAAAAAGAAAAGTATCAATTTCTGAAACAAAATTAAGAATAAGTTGTATGAAAAAAAAATTTCAAGATTTATTTTATTTTTATTGTAAGAAACAGGATAATTTATTGTTAAAACTTGGGCTATGGCTTCCCAATTCTTTTTGTACAGGTAAAGTGTACGTCAATGCTTTTTTAGTCTTTTCTTTTTCTTGCTGATAATCCTCGACAAACACAAGGGCTAATTGTAAATGTATAACATTATTTATTTAATTTATATGGTATTTTGCATTGTCTAATAGCAAATAATACCATTTCACAAAAGCTATGAGATACGTTGCTCAATTCCTTGTTGGAAAAGCATCTGGATTATTTTTTTTATATTTTCTTTTTGAGAATTTTCATTTCATTTTGCCAAAAACAAATTGCAACGAGCATGCGTTGCTTTGTATCTTATTGCGAAGTCATAAGATGAGTTTTTATTTTAAATTCTTGATGTTATATGGTATTTTTTATTGCCCAAAGGCAAATCGTACCATTCTACATAGTTGATAGATGCGTTGCTTAATGCCTTGTGTGCAATTTCTCTTTTCTATTATTTTAGTATACAATATCATGTACTTTACACCATACTGCTAAGTAGTAATTTAATTCCTTTTTTATTTGTATTTTTAGGTTTTAAGTCTAAAAAAATGCCAAAAAGCAGGCCACGTAGGGTCACTGGTAGAGCAAAAAAAATTTCAGTGCCAGCTGATGGCACTATAAAGACTAAAAATATGGTAAATTGACTTTTAACAATAGTAAATGATACTATATTTCACAATAATATGGAACCAAATAAAGTAATTTAATTTAAGAAAAAATAATATTATTTTAAATGACTTTTATAGATTAAAGACAATGTCGCTTGTGAGTCTACAGATGATCAGTCTAACTTTTCGAAGCTGCAGATGCAGATGTCGCAGATACAACAGCAGCTTGCTCAACAGCAGCAAGCGAATAAAGTACTGAATGAACCAAAAAAAGACAAACCATCTGCTGCTTCGACTGCTTCACATCAGACTCTGTCAGCTGATAATGAAGGACAAAAATCAGAAGAAAAACCAACGGTAAGACATTTAATAATTTACAAGTAAAAGTTAAAATATGAAATTCATTATGTTTATATTTTTATTAGGTTAAAGACAATGGGTCCACTGATGATCAGTCGAACTTCTTGAAGCTGCAGATGCAGATGTCGCAGATACAGCAGCAGCTTGAGCAGCAGCAGCAAGTAAATAAAATTCAGACTCAAGAAAAAGAAAATAGTGAAAAAACGACAGTAAAACAGGTATTTCTTATTCCATTTAAAAGTTATAGTTAGAAAAACATTACCATTTTTTAATTTTATTACTTTTAAAAATATTAACTTTGTTTAATAATTTTATTAGGTTAAAGACAGTACTTGTTGTGAGTCTGATTATGCTGTAAGCTTATTAAAACTGCAGATGGAAATGTCTAAAATGCAGCAACAGATTTTGCAGCAACAAAAAAATAGCAATGGGTTGTCGGTAAAAAAAAAGAAAGTGTTACTTCTGCTTCGACTGATTTGCATAAGCCTACATCAAAAAAAATTAGATTTGATTCATCAGTCAACATAGAATCCGAAGAATCTGAAACTGATATGGATTCTACAATTGTCCACGAGTGTAGTCCTTTAAAAAAAGGTAATTATATATTTCAATTGATAATAAAAGTAATTAGCCTTATCGACTAATGTTTTTTATTGTTTTTCCAGCTCTTGCTGAACTACGCTCAACAAAAGAATCTTACGATAAATGTAAAAAAGTAAGAAATTTCATTGATAATGTCTATAATTGTATAATTATATTTGTTAATAATTAAAAATTTATTTTTTAGAACATTAAAGCATACCACAGTAATAATAAAAATTTAAATTTAAAAGTAAAAGTTTTGGAAACTGAAAATGAAAAAATGAAGATACAAATTGAATCATTAAAAGTAATTTTTTAACTTTTTTTTTTAATAAATTTTGAAACACATTTTAATTAAATATATTGTTGCAGAAAGAAATTTATACAGCTAAATATAGCTATAAGAGTGGACATACAAGAGACAACGACAGAAGAGACAACGACAGACATCATACAAAAAATTATTATAATACAAAAAAATATTAAAGTTGTATCTGTCACACTTTTTTTAGAATAAATAATCAAACATGGAACAGATTTACAAACTTGAATTTATTTTTATTTTTTATTTATCTAATTCATTTAATTTATTTGATATTTAATTTTGTTTTAAATAAAATATATTTTTATTTTATATCAATTTTTCAAGGAAATACTTTGGAGAGGCAGCTGAAAGGTCAACGATCCTTTCTTACCGATGCTTTAGGAAGAGCTGCCAAATATCCAAAAATTCCGGACCGTATAAAGATAAGTAATCGTTAATTTATACTATCATCAATGAAATTTTTCTAATGAATCTTTCGTTTTCTGAATTTTAGAGAGAACAAGAAACCAGTCACAATAAGCGACCTGGACCAACGTTGTTCTGGAGGCAGACCCCCTGGCCCAGGAACATCATCGTGCTGACCGACAACGAAAATAAGCAGGCAGCCACGAGCGCGTAGCTCGACGTGGAACTGAACGAAGCGCAGAGGATCGGCACGCTCGAAGCCACTGCCGAGTCGCACACCCAGGCTCTGCCCGAGCTCCAGTTTAAGCAAGGGTCCAAAACTCTCACGGAGCCTGGTAGCTAGCTCCACTTTTCTATCGCCAACAAGTTTTGCAGCTGCGGCCCTTGTTTGTTAATCTGCTGCTCGACGAGGAAGAGGAGGCAGCCATGGGGCTAGTTGAGAAGCGCGAACAGGTGATGCAAGATTTCGCCGAGATGGAGGAGCTTATGGACGAGAGTCTTGGTCGGACAGGAGGCTCTACTGCTCGCCCGGTAGTTCTAGGAGAATCACGCTATTCGATTGGATGCAGGAGGTCGAGGCCTTGTTCCAAGCGTTCGAGATTCGCGAATAGGAGCCGACAAGTCTCATTAGACTTCCAGCTCACCGAGCTCGCTGGAAGTCTAATGAGACTTGTCGGCGACGAGGAGGCCATCCAACCTCGGTATTCACCACCCTCGTCAAGCGAGGCCTTGGGTCAGCTGATCGAGCGCTCGCGGCAAGCTCTGCGACACTTTGTTCTCAGTTATCAAGATCTACTGGCTTGGATGGAGCAGGCTGAGGCTTGAGTCAACAAGTACCGACTGCTCGCCTGGCAAATCGAGTGCCTCCAGCATCAAATCGAAGAGCTGGCTTGGCTCGCCGAGGAAATCAACAACAAGCAGCAAGGGAACATCGACGTGACCACCGAGTCCGGGCTCGAGCTTCTGTGGCACATATTCTCGGACAAGGTCCTTCAGCTCAAGGAGAAGTTTGACAGTCTCCAATGCCGACACGCGGAGCTAATGAGCCGCGCCGGTGAGTTGTTGTAGCGCGGGAAAAAGGCTAAACTTACTCACCGAACGAGGGCGACTCGAGCGTATCAACTCCTTGGCCGACCAGCTGGGCCAGACGACGAATGGTGACGGTATGTCCGGAGACGCTGAGAAAGCCAGTGCCAATGCCAGCGTCGGGGTTACCGGGGACAACAACACCGCCGGTCTTGACGCCCTGGTGAACCGTGACAATCGATGCTTCGAGACGATCGCCGAGCCGATTCAGCGACGTGTCGAGCGAATCTAACTGGCAAGTAACGCTCGTTTGAGCTAATCAACGACATCGACGAGTTGTTTGAGTATTTCCGAGAAGCAGACTCGCAGCTGCGCGAGGCTGAGCCCCCGATCAGCGAGCCCAAGGTTGTGCGGGTCCAGCTGCACGAGGCCGGACCGTCAACGAGAACATCTTCGGCGAGGAGTACGCGGCGCTGCACGGACGCGTCAAAGAGCTGCACGAGATAGACGAGACGATCGCGGCCTTGTCGGCCAAGTGACTCGCGAGCCTCGAGCAGACCCACTGACTTGCCGAACAACTGCGTGACAGCCACGACGGATCCTGTGCCTGGCTCGATGAGATCGAGTAACAGGTCGCTGGTCTGCCCATGCCGGCCTTCCCGCCCGACATCATCATTATCTAGCAGAACCGGAACACCTTGCTGCTTTAGATCATCATCGGAAACGGTCCTCTCGTCGACAATTTCAACAAGACTGGTTAGACTTTGGCTAGGCTCTGCAACGCCGAGGAAGCGGCCAAGATCCAGGAGCTCTTCAAAGCGGACTCGCCAAATATACGACTGCTGTCAAGAAACTGGCTTCCTTACAAACAACCGAGGAGAACACGACTCTGTGCGGCCATTTCGACGAGTAATGCAGATTTCCTGCTAACTTTTCCAAATGATTTTCTTTTTTTTTTATTCATTTTATTGAATGATATAATTTGCCTTTTGGCAATAAAATATATCATTTATAAGACCCAAGAGTTAAAACTGCAGATTTATACAATTTGCCTTTTGGCAATAAAATGTATAAATCGTTATTTGATACAATTTGCCATTCGGCGATATAATGTGTCATGAGTATAGGGTAACAATTACAAGTAAAATTTCTACAATTTGCCGACGCGTAATATAATGTAGAAATTATTCTATCAAACGAAACGATACAATTTGCCTTTTGGTAATAAAATGTATAAATCTTTATTTGATACAATTTGCAATTCGGCGATATAATGTGTCATGAGTATAGAGTAACAATTACAAGTAAAATTTTTACAATTTGCCAACACGCAATATAATGTAGAAGTTATCTTATTGAATGATACAATTTGCCTTTTGGCAATAAAATGTATCATTCGTATGAGACAAGAACTAAAATTTATGATTTATACAATTTGCTTATAAGCAAAATAATGTATAAATCGGTTTTTTATTAAATTTATTATTCTGGAATAATATACCAATCAACTATAGAGAAAATTTTATTAGAAAAAAAAATTACATTAAAAATGTTTTTAAAATGAATTTCTACCTTACCGACATAGGTCGGTATTTTAGTCGAA
>JAPYYQ010002774.1:0-18673 GCA_030522585.1 Anagyrus pseudococci | reverse complement strand
TACGAGAAAAACGTTATAACATATAAATTTATTAAAAAAATATTAAAAGAATCGAGGAGTTAGTATTTTATAAATAATCTAGGTGGCCAATTTTTTCAGACTGGCCGCCATGCCCCGGTTTCCCCTACACATCTGAGCATACACGGGGCACAGCCTCTCTCCATAAACAGAGCGAGAGTCCGAGAGAGCAAAGCAAGAGTCATACCATAGCCATAGAAACAGGTCGATTGCGCTGCTGCAGTGTGGTGGCCAGTCGACAGCAGACCGAGCCCATAACGAGAGACTCTCTCGTTCGGAGAAGCGAGCGAGATAGAGAGAGAGAGAGAGAGAGAGAGAGAAAAAACGAATGGTCGCGTGGGAGTGTGCCGTGTATGGGCGCGCAGCCAAGCAGACGCGCCACCGAACATAAACAGCATAGTTTGCTTTGCCAGCAGCAGCCCCTCTGCAGTGTTCATGCGTGCCTGCGTCCTCGGTCGTCCTCGATCGTCCAGCTTCTTGTCGACGAACGAAGCCGTCCCGGAGCCAGGAAGCCCCTGATGCCCGGCTTTTTTATTTTAGCCCGTGACGTCTGCCGTTGAGGCTTTCCCCCTCTCCCTTCTTCCTTAACCAGCTTCTACCCATAGCCTGTGTGTAGGCTATATTTAGAAGAGGCACGCCTCCTCTTGTCATCTCTCGCCGATCGTAGGGCCACTGCTTCTACGAGACTGCCCTGTAGACTCCTCAGGTCGTCAAGATGGAGGATATATTCCAGTGGTGTCGCGAGGGCAATGCCATGCAAGTGCGCGTCTGGCTCGATGACACGGAGCATGACATGAATCAGGGGTAGGTTCACCATTGTACTTTGTGGGGATGAGTCTCTATGGCCTTGAGTCTCTTTTTTTGAATGAGTTCCATGTAACTTGGGCAAGGATGGGAAATTTTATTGAGTTTTTATGTCCAGCGATGACCATGGATTCAGCCCGCTTCACTGGTGCTGTAAGGAGGGCCATACAAAGCTAGCCGAATTACTTGTCAGTAGAGGAGCTCGAGTTAATGCTACTAACAGGGGAGACGATACTCCTTTACACTTGGCTGCTGCTCATGGACATAAAGATATTGTGCTATTGGTATGTTAACTGTTCATTTGCATCTTTGTTTGATAACTTCTTTACTTATTTAGTTTACTTTTTTCTTACAGTTACTTAGAAATAAGGCAGATGTGAATGTCACCAATGAACATGGAAATACAGCTCTGCACTATGCTTGTTTCTGGGGAGATCAAGCTGTTGCCGAAGAACTTGTGGCAGCAGGTGCTCTGGTATCCATTGCCAATAAAGATAGTGATACACCACTGGATAAAGCTAGAGGACCACTAGCTAAAAGGCTTCATGGTTTGTACATAAATTAGCAAACTTGAAAATGTTTTTAAGTTACAGCATAGTAATGTAAGTTTTTTTTACTTTTAGACCTTGCGGTTGAATTTGGTCAGGATCTTAAAAAAATTCAGTTTAAAGACCAAAGTTGGCTTGGCTTAAAAACAAGGAGCCGTAAGTTTTAGTTCCATAATACTTTCATAAGAGCTTAAATTAAAAACTATATTTAATTATTTTATTACATAGGTGATGCCACACTATCAAGATACAAGGGTATAAACATGTCAGACTTGTCTTTACATACTCAACTAGCTGTTTCTCCAAGCGGGGAAACATGGAAAGGTCGTTGGCAAAATAACGACATTGTAGTCAAAATTTTAACCGTCCGCGAGTGTACAGCGCGAATCTCTCGAGATTTCAACGAAGAATTTCCGAAACTCAGAATCTTTTCTCATCCTAATATATTACCGGTTTTGGGATGTGTCAATCAACCTCCCAGGCTTGCAGTAGTCTCTCAATATATGGCAAGGGGTAGTCTGCATCGTCTGCTACATGGTGGTACCGGAGTTGTCGTTGATACAGCAAGAGCATTGCGTCTAGCTCTCGATGTGGCCAGAGCAATGGCCTTTTTACACAGCCTAGAAAGACAAAATCGATGTAGATTTCATCTGAATAGTAAACATGTTATGGTATGGAAAATAATATTATCATAATTTTTAACATGACTAAAGAATATTTTTTAAAGGTATTTCTCTTTTTTAGATTGATGAAGATCTAACTGCGCGTGTAAATATGGCGGATTCGAAATTTTCCTTCCAAGAAGTTGGACGTATTTATGAACCAGCTTGGATGTCTCCTGAAGCTTTAAGTAAAAAATCATCAGATATCAATTTAGAGGCTAGTGACATGTGGAGTTTTGCTGTCCTATTATGGGAACTCGCTACTCGAGAAGTTCCCTTTGCCGATTTATCTCCGATGGAATGTGGAATGAAGGTATTTAATTAAATACTAATTGAATATTATCTTAGATAGTATTAAAACATATTTATAATGATGTTTTCAGATCGCCTTGGAAGGTTTACGAGTCAGTATTCCGCCCGGAATATCTCCCCATCTTGCAAAATTGATTAGGATTTGCATGAATGAAGATCCTGGCAAACGACCATCATTTGACATGGTCGTTCCGATTTTAGACAAAATGAAACGTTAACAAAATTAGGGCCTGTTTAAAATGTGTTCATCGTAAATTGCATTACTTAATACTTGCAATATAAAGGAAAGAAAAAAACCCTTTACTATTTAATAACTAATATGACAATTACGGTATTTTTATAACAGTTTATCAGACAAAGTGCCTAGACACATGATTTTAATCAAGCTTTTGTAGATCTATTTAATTTTTATTAATAAATGTATTTAAATGTCTTAAACAAATTATGTATAGTTATACATATAAATTATTATTTATGTATGTTATAAAAAATAGAATTTTCTACTTACAAAATGTTTATTATATACGACGATTTGATAATAAATATTTATTTAATACGCATTTTTCTTAGTTATTTTAAAAATTTTTAATCCATTAAAAATGTATATATTTTTAATAGCAGTCATATCTAACGTATCTTATGCATATTTATCGACACTAATTTTACCCTTACAACGAGAGTACTTCTTTCGCTCTCGAGTGATTTGAGCAAAAACGCCAAGATCAGAGTTTTACGAACTGATATCGCAATACGCTAGTTTTTCATTTGAATTTTAAAAATTATCAACTCGCTCAAATGAACAAGTAAAAATCTCCATATAATTTCTGCATCAAAATAAGTTAACGCTCTAAAACTAACGCTCCTAAATTTTTTTTTTAATTCGGCCCAAACCGAGTTAACGCAAAGATTTAAAATTAAAAAAAAAACAAATTGAAACAAACTGAGGCTTTTCTCGTAAACCTACCATGAATAATATTATTCGCTCAGACATTCTACGAGGGCAAAGCGTCTCTAATAATAATAACAATAAATTCAATCGAATCGCAAGAGCTTATTGGATTGGAACTGCGGCTGCATATATCGATTGCAAGCGTCCTGCACTGGCGGGATATTCATTTTTTATAATGGTAGTTAGCAAGATCAATACCCTGTACGCATCGTGTACTTCTCGTTGCCGTAAGTACCGGCATAAGCTCAAAGTTTCGCAATCCATCAAGCTCCGGCTGTTGTGTGCCATAAATATAAGTATACCGGTGCAAAAGTCAAAGTGAAAAAAAAGGCTCTTCCGGAGAGCGGAACTCTTGAAAAATTCTCGCCTTTGGTGCGCGCATCGTAAAACGGCAAGTTCAAAACTACTGTCGGGGACCAGCTGGTAAACCTTGAAACGTATAAGCGGCTGTATACGAATAAAAACCATATTATATTAGCAAAGCTCCCGAGCGGTGCTACCTGGACGTACTTCACCCCGGTGTGCGGGCACCCTATATAGATATATAGACGCGCTCTCTGGCCAGAGAGAGAGAGAGAGCCCCCCCAATATATATGAGTATGATATAGCTTGTAAAAGAGCGCCGACAGTGCCTACGTGACTCGAGCTACAGCCCGTAGTGGCGTGGAACAGGTCGAACGCAGGGGCGCGGCGAGGTAAGGGGGGAAGGAAGCACAGAGCGCGCAGGGGGAGCCAGAGAGTGAGTGAGAGAGCAAAGAGAGCGAGAGATGGAGCACGCTGTATATACTTTACACGCAAAGGCGGTAGTTTAACGTGCGTATTGTGTACAGATAGAGAGAGAGAGGCCTGTATACTAAGCGTGTGGTAACTCCGAAAAGCACGCGCTGCAAAAAGTGCGCAGCCCGTCGCGGCGAGTAAGTTGAGATTTCCAAGAGAGAAGAGGACGCTGAACTATTCGGCAGCGCGCAACGAGAGTAGCCCGAGAAAGAGAGAGACAAAGGAAAAAGAAAGAGAAAGAGCCTCGTCTCTTTCCCCTGCGACATGTAGTGCAGCGCCGGGGAGACTGTACATCTGTGTGCGCGTGTGTTCTGGCGAGAGACCGCGTGGAGTTTGGTTGCGTTTATATGTACACAGAGAGAGAGAGAGAGAGAGGAGAGAGGGAGAAGGCCTGTAGAATAGCCGTCTCGTAGCTCGTTTACTAAACTTGGCAGAGATTGTTTACAACTTCTGTTGCGTCTGCGACTTGCCGTGCTTCCGTCAAAAGTGTCAATCGGAGCCTCGCCAAGGGCCGCCAATCGCTCTCTCTCTTCATCTCTCGAGATCCGCAGCTTGCATTGGACCCAAGGGAGCGAGTAGGAGAACAAGTTTCAACTTGTCGACCGAATCTCTGTAAGGTACGTTTTGAACACCAACTCTCAATCGTTTCCTTTTCTCACATAATCGTTATCATCGTCGTCGTCGTCGTGTGGTTACCATTAATAATAATCCCACATCGCAACCGAGCAGCAGAAGACGCTATAACAATTCACCCGCGATGTTTCGTCATATATATATACGCGCATATATATATATCCAACGGGACGGCAATGCGCGGGGGCTCGTCATATTAGCCAGTCGAAAAAGAGCCTAGCAGTAGCTTGACGAGATACATAGAAAGCGCCAGCAAGAGGAGAGAGAGAGGGCCCCCCCCGTGTCTCTTTTTCTCTTTCGCACTTGCGCTGCTGGCCGCTCTTTTTCTCTCTCTTTCGCTCGGCTCTTCCTCGGCTCTCTCAGGGGCGCAGCAGGCGGAGGAGGGGGCGGTCGTCCATTTTGTGTTTATAATACAGGCGCATCGCCTGCGGCCCCCCCGAGCAGCCGGTGCACGCGTTTCACCTCCAATCGTAAAAGTCGCCCTTGGTCGCGTCCTCCTCTCCTGGGAATCTCCAGCTTACGACTTTAACCAAGTGCCGAGTGACGATTCGTCGAACGCTGCTTTGTTTACCGCCTGTCACGCCGCTCTGACGCTCTTCCTCCGTGTATACACACCACCGTGCCTCGGCTCCGCACTTGCACACCTTTGTTTTTCCACTCTTTTTTTCCGTTCACGGCCAAGGTGTCTGTGCCCCGGAACTGCTCCCGCTGCTGGAGCTTTCGATAGGTGATTAGATTACAAACTGTGTTGACAGGGGTTACGTCACGCAACTTTTTCACTTTACACGCTTTCTGTTTGTATGTAAGCAAACGAACTTTGAAATTTGTGACTTCTAGAGTGTTTTGATACCAGTGACAAAATTGTACTTTAATCATTTCTCTCGATGGGATATTAATTGGTACTGTTTTGTGTGTTGCAGAAAGGTCTCGACAAGGAGTTCAGCAGTTTTTATACAAAAGAAACCACAATGACTTCATAATGTGTATCGTGCGAGTGTTGTGAGATATTTTCTTAAACAATCTTGGAACAATGTGATTTTATTACAATCTGGAATAAACACAACAGCAAAAATGGTTAGCAAAATGACTAACCCCACTCATAAAATACAGGTCTTTCGACCTACGATGGAAGAGTTTAGGGACTTTCCAAAGTATATTGCGTACATGGAAAGTCAAAATGCCCATAAAGCTGGCATTGCAAAAGTTATTCCTCCACCAGAATGGGTGCCTCGAAAAATTGGCTATGACACAGCTGATATGGATCTCACTATTCCAGCACCAATTTGTCAAGTGGTGACTGGTAAACAAGGAATTTACCAACAAATTAATATTCAAAAGAAAGCGATGACAGTTCAGGAATATGAAAAGCTTGCCAACTCAGAAAGATATGATACACCCAAACACTTTGATTATGAAGATTTGGAAAGGAAGTATTGGAAAAATATTACATACGTCACACCTATATATGGTGCTGATGTTTCAGGTTCATTGACAGATGAAGATGTTAAAGAATGGAACATTCGAAATTTAGGAACTATTCTAGACTGTGTTGAAGGAACTATTGAAGGTGTTACAACAGCTTATTTGTACTTTGGAATGTGGAAAACAACATTTGCATGGCACACAGAAGATATGGATTTGTATTCAATAAATTATCTTCATTTTGGCAAACCAAAAACTTGGTACGCTGTACCTCCAGAACATGGAAGAAGGTTTGAACGTATGGCAAATGGCTTTTTTGCATCTCAAAAGAGTTGTTCAGCATTTCTTAGACATAAAATGTCGCTTATATCTCCTCAAGTACTTAAACAGTATTCTATCCCTTTTGATAAGGTATGAAAATTTTAAAAATTAAATATTAAATTTGATAAAAGTCAATAACATATTTAGTACACAAGTAAACTAAAAAATTTTTTCATAGATAACTCAAACAAGAGGAGAAATCATCATCACATTTCCATATGGTTACCATGCTGGATTTAATCATGGCTTTAATTGTGCAGAATCTACAAACTTTGCTACTCCTAGATGGATTGAATATGGCAAGAGAGCTACTCAATGTACCTGCAGTGCAGACATGGTTAAAATATCAATGAGACCCTTTGTTGAGCGATTTCAGCCTGAAAGGTAAAATTTTATTTATTTTTTATTCATTTATTTAAACTTGATAAACAAAGTCTGATACAATATTGATTAGTCAATATTTTTTTATTTTAAAATGTAATTATTCTCTGACTAATTAAATAAATATTATTTTTTATTAGGTATGAATTATGGTTAAAAGGCAAGGACCTTGGACCTCATCCAGAAGATCCAAGGCTTACAATAGCTCCTCCCCCTAGTGCATTGGATCTTCAACTAGCAGAGTCTATTAATTTATCACCAAAGAAAGGCACCAAAAGACATACCATTCATAAAAAAAAGTATACATCTGATGTAGATGGAAATATACTTCAAGAAGATATTCTTCCTGAAGTTAAGAAAGTTCTACATGACATGGAAATGGAAGAAACTGCTGAACATATAGATGAACAACAATTAGAAGTTTTAGAAGATATCTGGTTAAAGGCTGATGAAATAGGTATGTAACTTTGATATCTAATTTTCATTTTATTGAAACAACCTCTAATATATCAATTATATTTCATACAGATATTAAGGAAGCAAACATTTATGATGATGGTTACATGCAAAAGAAGACCAAAAAAAGAAAGCGAAAAACTCAAAATAATATAATTAAAGGGAAATTAAAAAAGAAGGATTCTAAGTCAAGTTCTATTGCATCAGATATGGTAAAAAGAGAAACAGATTTTCTTCAGGAAGAAATGTTTGCAGATATTTCTTCAATGACCATACCAAAATTAAAAGTTTTGAGCCCAATGAAGTCTGAATCAAAACGTGCTAAGAAAAAATTAAAAGCACAACTTCAAAGTAAAAATTTAGTGATTGGATCAAAAAATGAAATTTATGTTCCAAAAGTGGAAAATTTCATTGAACTTCATCCATACATGAGTCCTCCTGACATTAAAACATCAAACAGTCCAATTAAGGATCCTCTTGCTTATTCCGAAGATGATGTAGCAATATTAGTTTCTTCTGATTTGAAGATTAAAAAGAAGAAAAGAAGACGCTCCAAAAATGAAGAACCTCAAAAGAAGGAAAAGTCTTCAAAGAAAAACAAACAAAAACAAAGTTTAATGGTTGTAGATCTGTCAGATCGAAATGTCATTCAACAACTTATAAAAGGTGAAAATCCAGACAAATCTGTAGATGAAGAAGACCTATCAATAATTGCAAAAGAAACTAGTGTAGCAACAAGTACACCATCTAATATTGCACTTCAAAAAAACATGTCTCATATGTCTATTCCAAATGAAATTGCTGTAATGAATAATAGTAGAACAACAATCACAGATCATTTAGCTCGAAAAATGTCAGATAATACAAAAATGAAAAGCCGTAAGAATTTAATGAAAAAGTTGAGTAAAATAAAAGGAGAAACTAGCCATTCACCGGTAAATAAGCATGCGGAAACAAGTGGTGTTAGAAAGAATGTTTTAAAACCACCAGTTCTTCAAATTCCAACGTTTCATGAAGAAGATAAAACGGATTCAAGTTTAAAAACTGAGACATCAATGTATTTCTCAGGAGTTACATCTGTTTTCAACAACACTTGGCCTGTTACTTCCAACGACATTTCAGTGTTGAAACCAAACAGTATTTTTAATACAGATGCAAGTCCCAAACAAGAATTCTCTGCTTTTGGACAGCAAGGCACTTTACAGTATCCTTTCCAATGTCGTCAATCATTAAATGATCAGCGCATCAAATTTGGTCTTAATAAGATTGTCAAATCTGATACAGATTTATTGGAATGTGACAGAGCAAAAAATTATTGGCAAGTAGGCAATCAAACGCTTTATTTCAAAAATAAGGAAAGCGATAAAGAACTTTTCTCCTTTGCAAATCAATCAAAATTCAACAGTTTTGTATCTGACAACACAATCTCACATAGTGAATCTAGTAAAGTCCCAGTTGCTAAAACTGCAAGTAAACCACCACCAGCATTAATAAAAATTACTCCTGAAATGAAATTTAATACTGTAAATAGATATATTGAAAACAAACCGTCAATGACAACACAAATACAAGAGGAAAGATTACTACAAAAAAATAATGTTTTGTTGAATAATGCTTACTCAAAGCCACGAATTGATCAATTACCCTCGTTTAGTATACCTTCGTCAGGAATGCTTTTACAAGCACTTGATCCTAGTCAATCAAAAATAACTACTGGTACCCAAGTAGATATTTTACCGACTCATTTAACAGAAAATAGCGAAGTGTCAATAACGATAGTACCTAAAAATAACAATTCACATGACTCTAGTACAAATGTATCAACAACATTGGTAGCAAGAACATCAGAGTTGGAAAATAAAGATGAATCGCAAGCACGAAATTCAGAAATAACAATCGCACCGAAAAAGTATAAAACTCCACATGTGCATAAACTTGCAAGTGTCAGAAAGAAGTGTAATCATAGGCACAAAGATGTAGAATTCAATTTATCTAGCTTAGTGATACCAAACTTTGATGTAAATGAATCTGAAGAATTAACAAATTCAGATATTAAAGAGGAAGAATCAAGCCAATCGATAAACTTAGAAATTAAAGAAGAAGAAGAGGAAACAAGTGAATCGATGAGTTTAGAAGTAAAAGAAATAGAAACAATTAAAAAACACGAAGAATTTGTTAAAAATGAGGAGGAAAATTCTTTGTCCAGCAGTGCTGAAACAGATATTCAGGAGAAAGTACAAAGCAATTCTAAAAATAATTACTCGACAATTCCAGAGCACATCAGACCGATGCTTTACCCAAGTATACCCGATCTTAAAGTACTGCAAGCGTTTAATCATTATTGGAGCGGTCACGTACCTCACTGTTCAATATGTGCGGGATTTACACTTTTCACGCATAAAGAGCGCAAGCAAGTATCTTCAATGTGGCAACAATCTAAACCGACGATATTACCAGAAAGTTCGCCGATATGGGTAAGGATACATTTTAAAAATTTTTCTATTTTGATTAAAATTCATCAGCAAAAAATATATAATGATTGTTTAATTCACAGGTATCCACAAATCTTTTCCTCACACAACAATCATTAGAGCGACGGAAAGAACCCGAAAACAATAAGCTTCTACGATGTAGGAATTGCCAAGTTGCAGTGCATGCTTCGTGTTATGGAGTAACATTATTACCTCCTGATTTACAAAATTGGGCTTGTGATATATGCCAATTTGGTAAACCGTCAGTTGTACGTATAAAAGCATAAACAAATTTTGTTGTTAAAATTACGTTTCAAATATTTTTGACTAATTACGCAAATTATTGTTTTAGATGTGTTGCTTCTGTCCAGTACGAGGCGGAGCCTTGAAGAGGACGAGCGATAGCCAGTGGGTGCACGTGTGTTGCGCACTGCTGTTAGGTGCGATTTTTAGGGATCCTGTAAATAAAGAGCCAATCAATGTACTCTCCGTAAATCGGCCTGCGGCCGAATCACAATGTAGCTACTGCAAGCAGAATAATGGAGTCTTCTTAGAGTGCCAGAATAATGATTGTGATGCTCATTTTCACGTTACCTGCGGTCTCTTGACTGGTGCAATGTTCGTGTTGCCTCACGATGATAAGACTCGCGTGGAGGTAAGCATACTTCTCGATGGCACTTGGCAAAAATATGTTGTTGCCATTAGAAGGGCGTCTATTGTAAAGCAATGTTTTGGTCGAATCTCGCGCGTCATCGGCTTCCCGGGCAGCTTTTAACGAGATGGAATGTCGTCCGATCAATGGGAATTCCGCGCCCTTAATTGCTGTTTAACCTTGCGAGATTACGATCACGTGTTCGCAACAGTAGCTTCATGACATCTTGTTAAAGTTATTCAATACGCCTATGACTCATCAACGAATCAATTTCTGACGTTGATGTTGGTCATGGAATTTATAACTATGCATACAACTTGACCATTACTATATTCGTAGCCTTTCTATATTATTTCTCCGAAAATTGCTGATTACCCAGATTTGTTTCGATATTTTTCTTTGAAATAACAAAAATTATTCTTTTTTCTTTGTTCAAGGTGCTTTGTAATAAACACTATACAAAATACGAAAAACTACCTATTAGACAAGGGGAATTTGTTTTTGCCAAACACAAAAATACAAGATACTATCAAGCAGAGGTAGTATCTATATCAGACAAAATTTATTTTGAAGTCAAGTTTGATGAAGATGGTACTTATTGCAATGAGTTACCTCCAGAAGATATAGTGGTAAGATTTCTTTTCTAATAACTTCAGTTGTTATAAATAGAGCGTAAAATTTTTATTTTTTTTTTCTCTTAAGGACTGCAAGCCTGGAATATTGCCGACAATTAATTCATACGTTATGGTTAATTGGGAATCGAATAACATTTATAGAGCAAAAGTTTTAGGATCACATCACGTCATTACCTATACGGTACATATTTATTTACATAATGAATTTTATTTATGAAGTTTAATAGCTTTTTTTAAACAAAATATTTTGTATTCAGGTAACATTTGAAGATGGCTCATTTCTTCATTTGAAACGTAACAATATTTATAGTCTCGAGGAAGATTTGCCCAAAAGGGTGCGATCACGAATGGTAAGTTTCTAATATTTTTTACCTTGACTATGAAATATTCAAAAACCATTTTTTTATAGAAATTAATCACATATCTTATTTTAAGAAAAGTATTTCAAAGTCAAGTTATAAGATGATGTCAACATTTGCATGATTCAAATTTCAATGACCTAATTGTTGCTTTAACAGACTTTAATATTTTCAGGATAAAAAAATTTTGTTACAAGAAAAAATCAAAAAATCTCGTTAAATCAGACACTTTAACAAAAAGCGCCTAGAAATTTTTATATCTTTCTCTGCTTATTAATTTAAATTATTTTACTTTCAATTTTATAATTTTATGAGCTTAAATACTTTTCTACGGAATTTATTTATTTTAAATATTTTTATACATATATTTATTTATTTTTATTCTTTTTATTTTGTTTTTTTAAATTTTACTTTATTTTCTTTTTTAAAGTCTACGGCTACAGAAATGCAACACAGAGGTCATCTTTATGGAATCGAAAATGAAAAGCAAGAAATACAAAGGATAGTGAAACCACCCAAAAGGTTATAAGTTTTTTGTAATTTTAAAAATTCGTTAACAGATTAAATCTTGAACTTTGCGATAAACATCCCGTCAACATGTACTAAAGTTCGAGGTTACTTCTTACGTTCCTCGATTATCGTTCATAAATGAAAAGTTAGTCAGTTTTTTTAAGAGTCTTAATAATTTATAATTAACTTAACATATTTATCCATAAGTCGAAAGCGTCTGTAAGATATAATTATCTATATTTACAATTGTACAAAATACAGAAAGTACTGACTCGAGGTTTTCCGTTTAGTCAAGAATATCGTATCATTTAAATCGTAAGAATAATATTTCAATTTAGGAAAAAAAACATGTACATTATAAAGAGAATACGAAGAGAAGATCATGTTGATAAGGTGATTTTTTGTTAACTGTTTGTAATATTTCGTGATAAAATAGTATAAATGTGAATAATAATTTTTACGCTCAGACAATGAGTTTTTTATTTAGTAACTCGTGAACTAATACATTTTAAGCTTTATGACTTTAATCGCGTCTATGCCTATATGTGTAAACTCTTATTTATGAAAATACAAAAGTGCGTGAATGGGTGCGAGTATGTGAGCGCCTCTTTTGACCTGTGTAAAGTCGTATGCTTGCAGGCGAATTTGTAGATCTTTTCTTCGTAGTAATGAGTAAAAGAAGTCACTTTATGAGCGAGCAGTTCTATTGTAGATACACACATCAGGCAGTATGTCATTTTTTTTTAATAAATTGTATTTGGCTTGCCTGTATAGAGCATTAACGTTAAAATGAGAAAATACATAGATATATACATAGTTACGTATACGTAATATATTAAATATTATCATTAGGCTATGAAGAACAAATAAGATTATTATACATACAGCTTAAATGTGTGATGATTAAATCTTTATCTAATATATAAAATTTTGTTTTCTTTCTTTTCATAAAAACTTACCTGTTCTACCCTTTTGCGCCATGAGCAAATATCTTTATGTAAATACATTCTAAATTCTTCTAAAAAATTTTTTTTTTAATTTTTGAACTAAATCGTTTTTAAACATTAAGCACATTACAATTAATGAAGAAAATATTGGGAAATGAGGCAAACAATGAACAACAATATTTGTAGTCAGGATAGATTTGTTTTTATTGTAGCATCAACTTGTTTTTTTTTTTTATATACTTTTTCAAACTTAAATATATAATTCTTGTCATTGAAATACAAATTTAGGAACAACGGCTCATGACAAAAACTAGCAAATAAGAGAAAAAGAAAAAAAACACATGTTTTCCTATAGCGTTTTTCACATATATAATATTTTCACCTATCTTGCGCTCGCTTTTACTCTCTCTCTCTCTCTCTCTCTCTCTCTCTCTCTCTCTCTCTCTCTCTCTCTCTCTCTCGCACACTCTCTCAAGCACTCGATTGTCTCTTTCTCTCGGTCCTGGCACGCCGCAAGCTAAGCGTCAAGCTTCCCTCCTTCTCCGTTCCTCAATTAAATATCATCTGACTCTCGTTTTTGTTCGCTATACATCGCCCCACCTCCTTTCGCTTTCTCTCTCTCTCTCTTCTTAACCCCCACCCCACCCCCCCCCCTCCTTCTTTCCCGCTTCTCATGTCGTCCACACTACAGAGCAACGCTTAAGTGTCTCAATTACACTAAATAATTAAATACATAGCGAACAACGTAGCAGCAGCGAACAATTGAATAATTATCGCGCACATTTAATACCTTGAGATAAAATGCCGTATTTTGCTAATTGAAATACTCTCTTCTCCCCTCCTACTCCTTCCTCCCCTTTCTTCCTCGTCGTCGACCTTTTTGTTCATTTTATAATCCATTGCAATTTAAATAATACACACATACACGAAAAAAAAGGCTAGTGCGTGGGCTTGACGATCGGCCGAAGATGCCACGATACCGCGATTGCCGCGCGTGTCGACGCTCTATTTATCCGCGATCCGTTGTGCCCACGCGAAAATTTGCGATAATCATAATGATAATCATAATAATTATTACAATAATAATAATAATAATAATAATATTATATAATAATAATACAATACAATACAATAATAATAATAATAATATATTATTTTAAGCGGAATGTACATTAAGTAGTGCGCCTCGTTAATTGGGCAAGTGAATTAAGTTACCGGGTGCAGCTCGCTTGCCGAAATCATATGCAGATCGGGCAATATTTAACGCTTGACTAGATGATTTCGTCGAAAAAGCTCTCCTCCTGTTTCCTCTTCTCCCCCAAAATCCTCTCGCTTTCAAACGATCCGACTTGTCCGACTTGTCTTGGAGAGATAAAGAGAGAGAGAGAGAGAGAAGAAAGAAAAAGAGATACACAGAAAGAGAAAGAGAGAGAGAGAGAAAGATCGGACGATCGAAAGTGAAAGATCATCATCTTCGATGTTGTCGTCGTTGTCGTCGGCTTCGGTCGTTATCCATAATCCACAAAAACCTGCTGGGAGGAGATCGGCTAGACACTTTTGGTGTGCGTGTTACGTGCGTGCGTGACTTCTTCCGCTGGTCTGCTGTGTATCTTTGACGGATAGCGTCTCAATTACTTCTCGCGCCACCTCCTCCTCCTTCTTCTCCTTTGGCACGCGCGAGCCTCTGACCATGTGTGCGTTATGTCCGTGTGCGTTTGTGTCTGCCTGTTGGCGCGTCGCGCATTTCCTCCTCCTCCTCTTTCTCCCTCTTTTTCACTCTTTCTCTTTCTCTCGCTCTCTTTCTTTCTCTCTCGCTCTCTCTCTCTTTCTCTCTCTCGCTCTCCTTGTCCTCCGCGCCTCTTAAAGAGCATTGGCCTTCCTCTGATCCGACGGCTGCAATCGTACAAAGATTCTTCGTTTTCTTTCTCGCTCCAACAATGTTTTTTTTTACATTTTCAATTTTTTTTTTTTTTATAATGGTTTGAATGTTTATAATGATGGTGATGTAGTGATGGTGATGGTGGTGGCGACAGCGTAGTAGTAGTAGTAGTAGTAGTAGTAGTGCAAGAGACGATATACGGCCGAAGAATATATACGTATATGATATGAGGACACGCAGAAATAATGCTTATCTCGATTTTTCAAACTGGTTCTCCGAGCCTATCTCTCCCTCTCCGTCATTCTGCCTCTTTTTCTCCCTTCCACACCCTTTCTCCCACCCTCTTTCTCTCAGGCACATATACGCAGTCTTTATTGCGAAACAAGAGTATGGGGAAACGTTAGAGTGCGTGTCTGCGCGAAAAATGTTACATCGCGTACTCGTGTATATATATATATATATATATATATATATATATATTATCTCAGGGCAGATTCTATCGGCGTTACAAGAAGAAGAAATGCCGGCTCGGCGAGTTGTAAAAGAAAAAGAATGAGAGAGAGAGAGAGAGAGAGAGATAGGCCGCCGGCTTTAACGCTTGCCGATCCTGATAGCAAGAATAATAATGATAATGTACGGTACCGCCGAGATTGGAGCAGTTCCGAGCCACCGTCGAACTGGCCGTAACGCGTTACAGCAGGTTTTTATCGGACACTCCCTCGCCCCCCCCCTTCCCTCTCTTTCTTTTTCTTTTCTCTCTCTCACTCTCTCGGACGACAAGTCGCATTATTTGACCGGAAAGAAAAAGATCGAGAGCAAAAGAATGAGAAGAAGAGAAGAGTGAGAGATAAGGATTAAAAATTGTTTTCTCACGATTCAATTGCTATTTTATCACGAGACCACGAGGCGCGCGATCCCGCCGCGGGGGCGCGCACGCGGAGAGCGAGAGAGAGGGAGAGAGAGAGAGAGAGAGAGAGAGAGAGAGAGAGAGAGAGAGAGAGAGAGAGAGAGAGAGAGAGAGAGCAAGAGGCTCAAAAGGGCAAGAGGGAGGTAAGGCACACGAGTGTATACTGTCGTTCTCTCTCTCTATTTGACTCACTCGAGGGGCGGCAGGAGCGCGGTAAAAGGCACATCGGTAATTTCTTTGGAGAGTCCGCCGCTCGATCTCTATATAGATATATTACGTCTATACAAGGAAATATGCCGGAGAGCGGGCTTATATACGTGTCGTTCTCACCGGGGAAGACGCTCGATAATTTGATTATGATAACCGAAAAGCTTGCTGCAACACTCGTTCCATATATCCATGTACTTCTTTTTCTCTATGTATATATACGTAAGCTTAAGTAATATGCGTATGATGTGTGCGGCGCTCTATTTCATGATTTTAATGACATGAAGACGAGGGGGCAGGGAGGATGGTGATGGTTGACCGAGGGGATGACCGAAGAAAAAAAAACGCGAGGGGCTTCAAAGTAAGCTAGCGCCGATAAAGTCGGCAGAGTTGATCGTTAAAACGAAAAGAGAGAGAGAGAGAGAGTCGCGCGCGGGGAAGGGGGGGGGTTGGTGTTGGTCTCGAGCGATCTACGGTCGTCAGAGTCGAACGGGCTTTCTGAAGAAGCGTTTCAGGAGGGTGAAGAAATGGAAAACGATCTTAACAATTGAAATGTTGCGTACTTTGGCGGCGGGATAGAGGAAGGTGTTGGCCTCGGCCTCGCCGAGGGCCGAGCTGGCGACGCACTTGTAGTCGTCCATGTCGGGCCAATGGAGATTGGTGATAACGAGGTCGCCGTTCGGCTGGACCGCGTAGCGCGGGTCCTGCAGCTGGTGGCCCTCGCTGTTGTACCAGTGGACACGGGGCCGGGGCTCGCCGCTCGCCTCGCACGGCAGCACCACCGTCGAGCCCGTCTCGGCGATCATGATGGGCCGGTGCCGGGTTATCACCGGCGCGTTGCCCCGCTCATCGGCACCGCTGCTGCTGCTGCTGCTCGCGTTCTTCCCACCTGTGGATCGTGCCGCGGCAAAGCGCGTTAATCAAGAGCCATCCTACGGAGATAGCGCCCGGGGGGGGGGGGGGAAGCTTACCTTCGACGACGTTAAGTACAGTCGGCTCGGATATGTAGATCTTCTCGCCGGACACGCCGACGCAGTGTATGAGGCCCTGGTCGAGGGGCGTCACGCCGTCGAGCACGAGCTTCGCGACCTCGCGCGCTATCACCGTGTACGGCACGTCGGCCACGCTCTCCTGCTCCAGCTGCTTCACCTGCAATCACCACCCGGAGGATTTACAGCGTTAGCCTTTGGGGCAAGCTTCGTTTATCGACCTATAATCAGTGAATTCCCCTTACCTCGCGCACCGGATTGTCTCCCATGACCCAGTATATCCGCGGGGGTGGACTACTGTCGATCTCGCAAGTCAGCTCGATCCGTTGCCTGGAGAAAGAACAAAAAAAACAACGGGGTCGAGCCGTGAGAGATTTTTCATTTCTATATCAGACAGATCTATTTTACAGCTCGCTGTGTATGCCGAGCTTCTCACTCACTTCCGAGCTTAAGCTCTCGGGAGTGCTGCGTGGAGTGCCGATATATTTTATCGGATATATAGAAACGCGCACGGCTCTCT
Source organism: Anagyrus pseudococci (assembly GCA_030522585.1). Lineage (NCBI taxonomy): Eukaryota > Metazoa > Arthropoda > Insecta > Hymenoptera > Encyrtidae > Anagyrus > Anagyrus pseudococci. The sequence goes on along the minus strand of JAPYYQ010002774.1, from coordinate 1,314 downwards.
GTGGCTGTACGGATAGATGTATATTGGCGCTCACACACGCTGCACTCCTACTCTTTCTATTCAACTCACCCCCTAGGCACGTTGAGGATGCCGCTCGGAGTCAGCTTTATCTGCGGCGGCGATTTGTCTAGATTCTTCTGTGGAGCAAAATTGATACGTCTTTGTAAGTGGCCTGCAAGCCTCTCTGCGCCCGACTCCATTCGCAAGTCTCTCTTTCTCTCTCTCTCTCTCTCTTGAAAGACAGACTGTGCAACGACAACTGCTGATGCCTCAAGGCTGTACGCGCTTCGCTTTAAACGAGAGTCACTTTTAATTTACCCCTCTCCGCGAGAGATCACTTTTGCTCGACAACATTTTCATCGTCACTCATTTATTGTTTCCTTTTTAAATATCGAATTAAATAAAATCTCGTTACAGCTGGCGTGAAAAAAAAAAGATCGAACTCAGCACTCGGATTTCAAATGAAAAACTATAACGTTCGTAGAACCGAATTTCGTCAGACACTTGGACCTGACTCGGTGAAAACTTTGTCCGCATCAGCAGAAGTCGATGGGGGCTCGAGCGAAATGGAAAAAGAAATTTTTCTGAATTGTACAGAGTTTACTGACCTGCGCTGCCGGCTGGGCATTGAAGTCCGGCGAGTCGAGATGCCGTTCCTGAGAATAGCCGCTCGAGTCGTCGCCGACGTTCTGGTGGACGTCGTGGAAGGCTCGACTGAGACTGAGCGCGTTGGCCGGGCCGAGGGTCGTGAGAGCCAGGTTGACGAGCATTAGCAGCCGGATCGGCCGCAGCAGCTGGACTGCCGCCGATTGGCGACTTTGCGTCTGCCTATGCATCTGCATGATCGAGGGAAGAACAGAAATAAAAAAAAATTCGTTCACAATGAGTCGTCTTTGAGAGACAGAGTACACACTCGCGAGTTATAAACGGAGCCGGCCTCGAGTAAGCGCGTTGCGGTATTATGGGAAAATCGGAGCGGTAATATAGCGCAGCGATAGAAAGATATATAGAGAGGGAGAGAGGCGGTGCGTGCGTGCGTTCTCGCGGCGCGCTGCAGTCTGACCGAGACCACCGCACCGGTGCTCTGACGCGCGTCTCGTGCTGCCTATCTCTCTACCCCCTCCCTCTCTCTCTCTCTCTCTTTCTCGCTCCTTTTCTCCTTCTTCCCCCCCCCCCTCTCCCTGAGCCCCCTCTCACTCTCTTCTTTCGCCGCGTGAAAAACCGGTGTGCCGGCTACTCGTTTCCCTCCCCCGCGGAACACTGACCCCCCCTCCCACTCTCTTCTTCCTTTTTTTTTTATGTTGCTCTCCTATA
>JAPYYQ010002773.1:0-37659 GCA_030522585.1 Anagyrus pseudococci | reverse complement strand
AACAAAGCTGTACTGTTAAACCAACAGTAAGTTCGGTTGCTGATATTTAACAGTACAGTTTTAGTTGACTTGACTATATTTTTTTCTCAGTGTAAGAAGCTGATACGAAAAAAAATACACAACATGTGCCTTGTATTTCAGAAGAAAATTAAATATTTTAGACAAAGAAAAGTTAGAAAAAGATACAAGTTATACAGCATAAGGTATGATAAAAATATACAAAAGTAGACAAAGGGGGACGGGAGAGAGAAACAAGTTTGATTTTCAACCCACTCTCTCTCTCTTTCTATATCTCTCCTCTTCTCCCCGATGTCCATATCTTCCTTTCTCCCTTTCTGGCAATTGCCCCTGCATTGAGCCTTGAATTTAATTTATCCGAGCGAGCAAGAGAGAAAGAGAGTCGCAGTGTTCGCGGCTCCTTTTTGCAAGCCCGGTAGCCGCGAGAGCTCGCCGCTCCGACTACAACTCTGCGGGGAGAGAGAGAGAGAGTAGGGGGGCGGAGGAGGGGGAACCGAGAGAAGGCAAAGCGAAATCGGAAGCTACGCGGCTGCTGCGGAACAAAGCTGGCCCGACAAAGGTCCGCCGAACTTGACTGTATGCAAAGCAGCGCCGGCGGCGGCTTCTTCAGCCTTGCCCGAATCGCGCTCCCGCGCACAATGCCTACCTCCTCCAGCTTCTCTTCCTCCTCCTCCGCTTGCTCGTCCTCTTGCAGCCCCTCCCAAAGGAGGCGCGCGCGAGGACAAGCCCAGAGTACTCCGCAGCTGCCTCTCTCCTGTGTACCTGTATATACACGAGGAGTGGTCCAAAAATCGGGAATAATGAATTCGCGCCGAGAATGCCAAATTCTTCTATGTGTATACTAGAAGCACGCTGTCGCACGCGTGCCTAGCTTGTGTTCGAGGCCCCCCTCTCCCTTTACACCTGTTTATATTGGTGATGGTATTACGGAGAGCTTGTATAGCGACAATTGCTCGCAGCGAATAAACGTTTTAATCGGAGATGTAAAGCTCTCGCGTGACTCGCGGCGTCCAAGATTATTTGCTAGGCTACGAAGATTATGTTCGGCTCGAAATATATATATAAGTATACGCTTGTAATTTGTGCAAAGCCGATAGAGCACGAAATGGACTATGGGTTGTGTATATTACTCTATTGATTTGAATCTTTTAATCATCGACTGTTATACTTTTTGGAAAAAAAGAATTCGCGTTTGCTTTGGCTCTTGCAAGAGCTGAAGTTATAATATAAGGCGAAATAAAAGATTCGAAGAAAAGATTATTGGCGAAATGAAAAACGTATACGTACAGGTATAGGGCTGAAACGGTTGCGAAATATACGTAATATTAAAGTTTACCACGTCAGCGTTAGATAAAGAGAGAGAGAGAGAGAGAGAGAGAGAGAGAGAGAGAGAGAGAGAGAGAGAGAGAGAGAGAGAGAAAGAAGAGGACTCGTGTCTGTACATCAAGGTATGTGCATTATACACGAGCGCTCGTGTAGTGTGAGTGAGAGAAAGATCGTGCACATCCTGTCTGCGGTTGACGAAACTTATCGGGTCACGAAATTTCCAAGAAGCCCAAGACACACGACGATGCGTACACAATGCGACCAAGTAAGACACGAAAAGCAAAAGGCAAGCTCATCTCCTCGCTCAGGCCCTCCCCCGTTTCCTCCTTCATCCTCTTTCAGCTTCTCTTTGCTCGGCGTTAAATCCGACACGCGATGATCGAGAATCAGCTCCGGCCAACCAGCGCTCGCTCTTACCCCCCTCCTCCATTGAGCCTCGATATTTTTCGATCCCCGGGTAGACGCGGAAAGCCCATCAGTAGGCTGTTCATTATAAATGCGCGGCTTAATTAGAGAATTCGCGTTAATTAGAAGAGCCAAGCTAATCTCTCTTAGGGGTGTTACAAGCCGAGCAGGTGATTCTTCGCTCCCTCTGCTCATTGTGTCTATTTGTCTGAGTCCGCGGTATAGAGCGAGTCGTCCTGCTGTGCTTCGCTCTCGATTCTCAGATATCGCCGCACTAGATGTACGTGTGTGCTGCGCGTACGTATATAGAGGTGCGCAGTCGCGGCTGCTTAACCGGGCCTCCCACTTTTCTTCTTCGTTTTGCCCTCCTCCTCCTGCCCCTCGGAACACGGGCAGTAGCCTCTCCCCCCTCCCGCCGATCTTTCTTAGCTGCTCTGCGCCTCTGCCTGCAGCTTCATGCTCTAGCTCCTTCTCTTTCGCCGCGCGCGCGCGCGCGATAACAGCCCGGAGATTAGCGCCGTTATAACGACCTCGACCTCGTATATGCTTGTACACTTGACTTGGCGCGCCTCTCCTTTCTCAGTGGCTCTCTCTCTCTCTCTCTCTCTCTCTCTCTCTCTCTCTCTCTCTCTCTCTGTATGCGCTGCTGTTAGTTGCAGCGCTGCAGCTGGCTCGTCGTATACCGAAAATTCCAAAGGCTACTACACTTAAACGTAATCTCGACTATGCGCGCCTACAGCAAACCTGATGGCTACATACGCGTATATGTACTATAAATAAGCCTCCGTTATGACTGATTCTATCTTTGTAGTGTTTGTTCTGTTTCTTTGTGGTGTGGAGATTGTGGTTTTTTTTGGAGCAAGGGGGGGGGGGGGGGGGGGGGGGGGGGGGGGGGGGGGGGGGGGGGGGGGGGGGGGGCTCTTACGAGCGCGTAATAAATGCGATTGTGAAAATACGGCGATGGTAATGATGACGATGATTATATTCAGCTGGTGCGCCCGCGCCCGAGTCAAATGTCGAATGTTGCGAGTTCAAAAGCCAAGCGGAGGTTCATGTGGCAAGAGTTAAAGATTTTAAAATACAAACGATGGAAGGTTAAGTGTCAAGGAGCTAGCGGTTGATAGTCAATGCGCGCTGCCTGCTTCGCTGCTGCTGTTACCGCTCGAGAGGCGTATTTAACATAACAGTCGACACTGACTCTCGCTCTCGAAGAAATGATCTACTATAAAGTCTTTAATTTTATTGTCTAACGAAAAATAATGGTAATTTTCTGGACACAAAAATTGCTTTTTTCATGGAAATCCTCATATATAACTATTCTCCTTTTTAATCATTCCATGAAAAATAAATCGTCAAAATTTCAAAATTGCTGTGTATAAGTGCAGTCGTCAAAAAAAATAATAGATCAATGAGATTAAAAATGAGGTAAGTGAAAAATCAACGATAAAACTGAGCAAAAAAAAGATAGAAAGAGAAAGAGGGAGAGCGCGAGAGAGAGGGGGGGGGCACATCATAACGCCTAGGCTCTCTCTTTTTCTCTCGGTATACATCAAGCGTCGCGCGTTAATTAACTTCCATTGAGATTCTCGTAAAGATAGGGCTTATTGTTCAGCCAGCCTACCTGCAGCAGCGGCTAGCACAGCGACGGTGTTGCTTTTTTTTCGTCTTCTTTCAATTCTTTCCATATCTCGTTCTCTTTGCGTGAGCTCTCTCTCTCCCTCTCTCTCTCTCTCTCTCTCTCTCTCTCTCTCTCTCTCTCTCGTACACGTATATATCCCTATAGCAGCGCTCGTGTGCAGGGCAGAGCGACGGTGGGCCAGGAACATTTTCGACGCCATAATTCTCTAGGCCCGCACCTCTTCATCTCCCTCCGTTTTATAATTTGTCCCCAGCGCCAACGACCTGTTTATTTTCTTATCTTCGAACTTTTTTGCTCCCTCTCTCCCTCTCCCGGGGGACTGTGGCCCAAAAGCGAGCCGGGTTATACGGAGAAGCTCAAGGTGGAAAAGAGCCGAGGCGGGCTAAAATATGCGGATGAGGTGGAAGAAGGCGCCTTTTCTACTCTTGGATATGAGATCGGCCGGCGATCGGTAGATCAAGCACGAAGATTAGTCGAGAGAGGCCCACTGCCGAATCCGCGTGAAATATGTACACACAACGCGTTAAGTCTGTGTACACATGCACTTTGAGCTCAGCTTTTGAGTTACGCGGTAGAAATTGAGTGTAGGCTCTTCGTTAAGGGAGAAGAGACTATAGGAAAATATTTTCCTCGTACACTGAGAAAAATGAACAGTAAAAATTAAAAAAAAAGTAAATTTTACCATTTTTTATGGTAATCCAACCAGAGACTGTCACGCTTGTAATTTTTACTATTCAAGATGGTAAAAATTGGACATCGTGAATTTCGTAAATTTTACCATTTTATATAGCAAATTTTTTATAATTATATTTTTAATTTTTACCTCGATTCAGTGTAAATTTAATAGTTTTAAAAACACGTTAAGCAATTACGAGCGTGACATCAAAAACGGTAAAATTTACTATTTTTTTTTAATTTTTACTGTTATCTTTTCTCAGTGTAGCCTTTATCATCGAGCCTGTATTTCACGTAAAAGCTAACGATTTTTATATTTTTCCAACAGAAAGAAATATACAGACGAACGAAGAGCCAAGTGGAGATGAGATAAAGAAAAAGAGAGTGAGAGAGATCGTAAATATAATTGAAAGTATAGCCGGGAAGAAAATCTGCGGGTGTGCCAAGAGGCCGCCGGGAGTATAGGCTAAAGTTCGCGCGATGAATCTCTGCCGGCAGCTACGTATATACGCGATGATGTATAATCTCGGCTCTCTTCCGCAGAGCAGCTCTCTTTCTCCCCTCCACCCCTTCCCCACGAGCAGTGGCAGCGGCCGGTCATCGTAGCATAGGCTCGTTTAGGTCGTCCCGATCAACCGCATTCCATTACCGCATCTCTCGCTCTTTTTCATTAATTTAAATAATCTCGCCGACTCGGTCGCTATACCGCGAGGATTTCTCTTCTCTTTGAATTTTAACGTAGCTCTCCCGGAAGGAGGGGGGTGGGCAGGGGCAAAAAGAGAGACACAGGCAGGCTCGTCGCGTGTCCGTAGCGTGGGCAGATGGAGATCGAAAGAGTGAGAGAGACGAGGAAGGAGAGCAGAGGATCTAACTACGAGAAGAGAGAGAGAGAGAGAGAGAGAGAGAGAGATAGTCTGGACTGAACCGGACAGGGAAAACTGGCCCTGGCAGCGCGACTGGCGCTATCGGCGGCCGCGACGTCGCGTTTTACGGGAGAGAACGAGAGAGAGAGAGAGAGAGAGAGACGCTCGTGGGCGTGGCGCGACGAGTCTGTGATACGCGACTAAGACTCGCTGAATATTCGCCCGTAACCGTCTCACCAAAGAGAGAAAGAAAGCGAAAAAGAGACGACACGAGATATATATGTATATTAGACCGAGAGAGAGAAAGAGAGAGGAGAGACTATCTCGAGCGCGCTATCATTCGACACGCTATATTTAATGTCGTCCCGGGGCATAAACCTCGAGGAGGGGAAGCGACAAAAAAACAGAAATCCCCTTTCCCAGCTCACAACCCGTTCTCCTCTTTACACCCGCCCCCCCCCCCATCCTTCATTCACCTCTTCCGAACGACTCGCTCTTGCTTAGGCTCCTCTTCCTCTTTTTTTTCGTCTTTCAGTCTCCTTTTTTTTAACTACTCGCTTCCACCGCCACCACCCCTCTTCAACGTCGTGTGCTGTGCTTGCACGACAACTTTCGATTAAAACTCGAACGGTCAAGACTCTTTCTCTCTCGCTCTCTTCGCGCTGCTTAGAACGCAACTTAGATTTTCGTTTTTGTTTTTCGTTCTTTTATTTGCTCGTTCTTCTTGCGCCGAAGGGACTCGAGACGCACTCGGTGTGTATGTGTGTGTGTGTGTATCGCGTTAAATAATCCCCTCGCGTAGCATATACGTGTCATTTTAAAATTAAATTCCAGCTCTCTGATTTATCTGTTTATTTTTACGCTTTCCTTTTTTTCTGCTTTATTACGAGTTCATTCAAAATTCTCTCTTTTGCTTTCTCATGCGCGCGTATATAAAAATATATACGTATAAAAAAAGTTATGAAAAAAAAGAATGGCTCGTCGTTCTGGCTTTTTATATAGCAAACATGACAGTCTACACACATGAACAATCTGATACATGCTATACGGGCCGAGGGCAGATGGAAGAGAGCAGAAGAGATATATAGAATCACAACGTGTGCGTCACGGGTGCGCCAGCGAAATAAGAGATCAAGCCCTGCCAGTGCGTCCGGGGGCCCCCGAGAGCGGCATTAAGGAAGCACCGAGAGCTCCGATCCCAGGCGCAAAGCTGCGCGCTCGCAACGGGTGGGGAGGGGAGGAGAATATAGAAAAAAAGCAACATTAAACTCGCGATATTAAGTCTCGACAAGGGCTCGCTCGCTCAGGGGGGGATCGCATCCCGGGTATTGTGACTGAAGATGCAACTGACAACAATTAATGATTCGGAGGCTCTCTCCTACCATACCACTCAAGTGTGTGTGTGTGTGTGTGTGTATACGTGTGTATACACGCCTGCAGGAGGAAGCAGCGGTAGCGCGCATAGTGGATCGAGAGTAAGTAGTAGAGGGGCAGGGCCGAGGAAGCAAAGAGCCCGGGAGATGTTGGAGGAGAGCCTGATAAACGCGATACAAGCCGAGTTCCTCTCCACTACCCCACCTTCTCTTTCTCTCTCTATCGCGCGCGTTTACACGCGACGTTTGTCCCCTCGCCTCCCCATTCCCGTCTCTCTCTCTCTCACTCTCGCGTGATTCTAATGCGCTCCTATTCATTGCCCTTCCACTCGCCAATCTGCACGTTGCCCCCCCCCTCCCCTACTCCTTGCGGCGTAAAATCTTGAATTTTATTGGGAATAGCTAATGCGCTCGTTTACACTTGTGCTCCGGACGAAAAATAAAGAAACGAGCGAGCTTTCGAATAGCCCAAGTATATATACAATACATCTGAACGTGAGTCTCGCTAAAAGCCAGCGCAAAATCACTTATATGCATTGGCGCACACTAAAACAGTAAAGTGACTCTAGCTGAATGTATACTGTTATCGAAACGCGATTAATTGTATATTAATACGTATCCCCGGGTATACAGCCGGAAACGTATCGCGGAGCTTTCACGCGCGATACGCACCGAAAACAAATTTCAAATGAATGAGGCTCCGCGCATAAGGAATATCGCCCGACGCAGGAGCGCATATACGCAGAGAGAGAGAGAGAGAGAGAGAGAGAGAGAGAGAGAGAGAGAGAGAGAGAGAGAGAGAGAGAGCGAGAGAGAAAGAGAGGCGGGGGAATGAACGAGAGAAAGAGTGCGCAGGAGCAGCTGTCCGCGATGAAAGAAGTAGATAGGAGGATAATGATAAAGCACCGAGATAGCCGTCTCTCTCTCTCTTTCTCGGCTGAACTTTTTGACTGCTCTCGCGTCTGGAGCAAAAATGCTAAACTCTCCCGCCAACCCCCATCCACCTCAAGATCTCGTCTCTGCGGGCATAAGGGGCCTCCTCCTCTTCCTCTCGCTGTATATACCTACACCGCGAGGAATCGATTAACGATCGCGCGGAGAGAGAGAGAAGCCGATTCGGAAAGTGGTTCGACTAGCTCTCTTATCTCTTTCTCTCCTCCTTCTCCCGAGAGTCTTCTCCTCCTCCCTTCTGCTTCTTCTTCTTCTTGCCCGGGCACCCTTGAGATATATAATGAATCTTCGGCAATAAATAATGCATCGGTAGCTACCGGTCAGTCACTCGATATAACTCATTCAGTGCTCTGCTGCTGCTGCTGCTCGCTTGCGAGCAACCTATACCTTTCTTTGCCTTTCTCTCTCGCTCGCTCTCCCTTCGCAGCCGTTCGCGTTTCATCTCGCGGCGGTACATTGTACACCCGTATACGAACGAGAAGCTCTCGGGGAAGCGGGGCAGAAAATAAAAAAAGAGCGAGCCAACAACGTATACAACCATCGTCGCTTTTCAACGATATTTACCGGCGTTATCTGTAATACGGGGAAACGTTGTATATAGAAAAATAATAGCAACTCAATTTCAGCGATTCCTCAAGTTGCGGTCGTGTGTGTACAGGGAAAGGCTACTACCGTGTATAAGCGAGAGCTTATTACCGATTTCCAATCGCGATGAGGGGGAGAGGCAACGAGCAGCGGGACAAAAGAACGACGTGCCGAAACAATTCTAAGGATCATGAATGCTAATGACTACAGTGGCTGGGAAGGAGGGGGCAGAGAGGGAACCGAAAGATAAGCGAGAGCGAGCTGCGTAATTGAGCAGCGGGATGAGCAACAACAGGTAGAGACGCTGCAACAGTTCGGAGCCGAATTGTTATCAGCCTCCCCTCCTCGCACAGATGTCATGTCATCGAAGAAACAAGGACAAAAAGAGGCCCAAGAGGCAATATAGGGATGAGAGACGAACGATTAATGATTAGATACCTACCGCTACAAGGTAGCCCTCCCATACCCGCTCTACTCGCAGACGCGCGAATCATTTGGAGAGCAATTATCGAGAGTTATATAAAGACAAAGGGAAGGGGGGGAAGATTCGAAAGGGGTGTATTGCGTAGTAAGATGCAATCTACGACGAGAGATAAAAGCGAAATGAAAAATTAACCTCCCCCGCTCTGAACTATACTAATTGTCGAATTTGCAAGATAAGTTTCAAGAATGCCTGTACGTCAAGGTGAAAACAAATTTTGACGAGAAAGAGTATACACACGGAATATAATCGTGTGCTTGTATATAATTGAAAAGACTACTGTTTTACAATTAATAGATTAGACGGTAAAAGCGGAACGCACACAAAGAGAACACGCGGGAAAAAGCTTTTATAGTCAATCACCGCTGTAGCCGGCGCGCGGCTAACATCAGAGAAAAAAGAAACGAAAATGAATCTGAGGATGACAAAAAAAAAGAGAAAAAAAGAACGAAAAAGAAAAGAGAGGAGAGATAAAAGAGGAAGTCGAAGAGAGAAGGCAAAGGGGGAGGAGGAGAGACAAGAGAAGAATGGAAGGATCGGGCGCGAAGACAAAAAGATTCAGCAAGATCCTCCGCTACTTACCATTGTTCTGAAACTTGCTTGTGAAGGCCGATCGCAGGTGGTCGATGATGGAATCTAGTGCCCGCCGGTTGCTGCTACTGACAGCGGCGGCGGCGGCGGCGCTGCTGCTGCTGCTACCTCGGCTACTACTTCGGCTGCTGCTCTTGCTATTGCTTCTACTGCTGCCGATGATACTCGCGATGTCCCCTGCGACGCCCCTCGATTTTGATATATCCTGATCCTCCTCCAGATTGACCTGTTGACATTCACCGGCTGGCGCTGCTGCAAGTTCGTTTTTTCGATCTTGTATTGTTTCTGTTTTGCATAACGATCGATTTGTGTTTATTGGATCAATCGATGAGTTTATATAATCTTAATAGCCTTACAGAGCATCTAGTGTACTGTATATTTTTTATTAAGATAGCGATTGTACATCGAAAATGCTAAAGTTTAGCATGTATTTCATCTGTTTTTAATTATGATAATTATTCGCTGCGATCGAGTAAAATGATCGGTAGATCCGAGCCATGTACATTTATCAAAATTAGTAAGAGCAAAAATGAATGAAAAAGAAGCAGCGGCGTGTAAGCTCGTAAACAATGTTCGCGTAACAGATGGAGATTCGAGCATGCCCATATGTGCGTATGCAAGCTCAACCGACCAGCAAACCTGGCGAACGCGCCCGATAGAGAGAGAGAGAGAGAGAGAGAGAAAAGCACACACACAGACGCACACACAAGAAATCGGAGAATTAGAATGTTTGTGCTAGAGCGCGGATGTGGCCGCTATTTCGTAAGTAGATCGAGATATTTATACGAAAACACGAAGATTATTCATATTACTTTGTCGGTGTATGTGGCTGCCTTCACAGCGGCGGAATTTTCATTAGTACATTGAGGGACTTGGCGATCGCTTAGCGCGCTAGGGCAGCCTAGCTAAGCGATCGCTAAGTCCGTCAAGGCGCTAACGAAAATTCCACCGCTGTGAAGGCAGCTTGTGTCTAAGCACACACGTGTCGCTGCATCTTTCAAATTTCAAGTTATAGCGCCAGGTAGTAGCTGGTATACCTATATAGGGGAGCAGAGAGAGAGACAGGCGCGGGTGCGCTCGCAAACGAAAATCGAGGCGCGTGCGCGGCCACATAATGACCAATTATAACCGAGCGCGCGCGTCAACTCGCGATTTCTCTTCCGCTGGGGCAACAGCTTAATTCGCTTGCAGAGCCGGGGACTTGCACGTCCGTGTACGTATGTGTACTAATGCGCAGCATCGTCAGTCCGGCCATTACAGCTCGAGAAATTCTAAAGTCCGCTGCTCTCTTTCTCTCTCTCTCCCTCTCAAGAGAGAGAGAGAAAAATACCAACGAGAGAGAATAAAAGCAAAGGAGAGTTGGCTGAAGGAGGGAAATGGAAAAGAGAGGAAAAGCAGCCTTTCTCTCTCTCTCCGGCTTCCGATACAATCTGGACTTTATCTGCGGTGCGTTTAGCATTTTAATGGGCGCGGGACCAAGTGCAGCTCAAGAGCAAGAGAGAGAGAGAGAGAGAGAGAGAGGTAGCCAGGAAGCTACTCACGGCATGGCGGCAAGGAGGCGGCGGCGGCGCTCCTCTCCAGGGATATGCGGTCCTTTTCCTTTTCCTCTTCCCACCTCTTGCTCCTCCAGCTCTTGGGGGCCTACCGTTCGAACGCGGCTTGCTCTCTTATATACACCCCCCGCCGCCGCTCCTCCCTTCGCTCCCAATATCTCTCCTTCTCTCGCTCTCCCCTTGACTCCACCAGTATCTCTCTCTCTCTTGTGTGCACATTCTAGGCTGCTCTGTAACCGCTGATGGTGCTCCTGCTGCGCCCTCTTTGCTCCCCGACTCCTCTTGCTCTCTCTCCCTCGGCTCTTTATCTTCTATATCCTCTGTACCTTCCGCGGGCGCGCGTGCGAGCGAGAGAGAGAGGGTTCCGACCGGTTTTTCAACGGCAGCGACTACCTGACATTAATGAAAAACTTGGCGCACGCGCGCAAAAGACGAAGAGAGGAGAAACGAGAGAGAGAGAGAAAGAGAGAGATGCGGAGAAAAAGAGTAAGAAGATGAGGGAGAAAAGGGACGGGCAGGACGAAGGAGAGGGGGAGGGGAGCGTGATTGCTGCCACAGAAGGGTTGGCTAGCCTCGCGCGCTACTGTAATTACTAATTGCCAGCCGAGGCCAATTAACCAGTCGGCTCGTGCTGCCGTTGCTGCTGCTGTGGCTGCCACCGACGCGAAGCCGCTGACGCTATTCTTGAAGAGAAAGAGAGAGAACCTGCGGTGCAGAAGCAACAGCATGTACAGGCGTGTATATATAGAGGTAGACGTTGAAACGAACTTGGCTTATCATTGCCACCGAATTTCCTCCAGCTTCATAAATTTTTTCGCAACGGCGTGTGTGAGACGCGATTTCGTCGTCGCTCGCGTGCTTGAAATCGCGTCATACGCACGCCCTTACGAAAAATATTGTTCGATACACGTGTCAAAAATGATTCTCAACTCGTGTGAGATGAGAATCTGCATTTTTCTGAAAAGGCTGCTTATCTGGCCGGGGCGACGACATACACCTGTCTATGTGGCTGTACACTTACGCTATTGTACTTGTAGTGTTTAAGCGGCAGCTATTGCGCGGCTAATAAGCATTACCGATACGTGTAATTTTAATATAATACTCAGGGATGGTACTTAATGAATTGCTTTTCTTTTTTTACACCTTACCCTTCTCCCTCTCGACCCCTTCATGCGAGAAAAATGATTTGGTTGAAAAAAATAATTACGACCAGGATGGGAGAGAGAGAAGGACGGTGGGAATGCCGCGAGCAAGTCGACCCGTTAAATGAATAAAAATAATCGCGAGATAAAAATTGGAGTCGCGCACGGGAGAGAGTGAGAGAGAGAAAGAAAGATAAAGAGAGGCGGACAGTAGCGGTGCGTGGCAGAATAAGAGTGTGTGCCGAAATTGCCGAATAGCGGGCTTCTTTTCGCGCGTGCACATACACAGAGACAACGGGCTCACGGAAGCGGGCACACGCACACCCACGAACACGCGATGAGAGCGGCCAATGGAGCAGCAGCAGCGACGACCGGACGTATAAATATCAGAGCGCAGCGTAATATAAAAGGTGACGTCCGGCAAAATAAAAGAGAGAAAGAGAGAGAGGGGGATGCTTCTGCAGCAGCCAAGCTGTAGTGCGGAGTCTCTGGTTCTCTCTCTTTCTCTCTCTCTCCCTGGTGCGCGCATCGGCGAATTTCGTGCGGCAGAGCAAAGTATTGGAAAATGCGCACAGGGACTGCCCGCTGAGCGGTAACCGAGAGAGAGAGAGAGAGAGAGAGAGAGAGAGAGAGGGAAAAGAACTCCGGCGCGTTATGTGCCCTGGAAGAGCCTGACCATACGATATGTGTGCTCCTTGCCGATGGCTAAGAAGCAGAAGCCAACTCCCCACACACACGCGCGCACGCTCGCATACACACGTAAACCTGCAAAAAGGAGAAGCTACAGCAGGGAGGTGGAGAGGGAGCCAGCTTCCAGAGAGATAACGAAGTAGCGCGAGGCAATTAAATTGGTTGCGCGGCTAATGAATTCACGGCGTAGGCGCCAATAAAGCCCCCGTCCGCTCCCTCATCTCGCCCTCTAGCTTCCTCTGGCACCCCCAAACAACCTCCCTCCCTTTCTGGCGGGGCCGATTGGAAAAATGCAAGCGAGAGAGAGGGTCTTCCTCCCTCCCACTGTCTGAGCTTCGATTCTGCGTGTCCGTCTCTGTCCCAACTGGATCCGCCTCTCCATATACCTCTGCCAGCAGCAGCAGCAGCCGGAGTAGCTGTTATACTCCGGCTGACCCAGGCCGGCTCTCCTCGACGAATTATTGTCGAATTTGCATGTTAATGGAAGGTAGCGCACACATGCGTTCGTAATTTTCCCGCGTGCTATATTAGATGCGGCAGGCCAGGAGAGCTGCCCCCGCGAGCGGGGGAAGGGAATAAGAGCAGGACGCGGCGTGTACCTTATCGCCGCTGCACCGGTTTGGCGACTGCAGACACAGAGAGAGAGAGAGAGAGAGAGAGGATGGCACCGCGCTGTGGTGGCTACCTCGCTTAGCGCGCTTATACATACTTTTATGTACACTCGCGAACTCGTTCGCGCCCGAGCGGTAACAGTTCAATTTCGATTGCTCGACAGAGAGTACATTCGTCCTCTCATGCTCGTGTGTACTTCTCCTCGGTTCTCTCCCTCTCTCAAATACCCGCAGCAACTTTTTTCACCTTGTAGCCTCTCGTTTCCTGATTTAAGTGATGAATTGGATGCGGCGCGCCGAGCTAGAGCATGGTTTGGTCCTCAATCCATTGTCCGGCGAATTGCATAAAATTCTATCTAGTCTGCTGAGCCGTCATAGCGGTGTACCAAATACTTAGCTGAATAATTAATATGCGACAAACCCGTAGTGTCTTTGTTACTTTGATTTCTAAAGTTTAACTTATAGTTTTGTTAATATAAGTCGCACCTCAAATGTAATTCAGTCTAATGTAATGTATTTAATGATATTGCGCTGTGATATGCGTACGCACTAGGCTATACGCTGCGATAACTTCATTGTAATTACTGCGTTACACAATTTTTTATACAATGTTACTCAAATGTATAATTTTCTCTGTAATTATTCAAACAAGGCTACAAGGGCAAAATACTCCATGGCCCCAATAAATATTATTCAATTCATTTCTCTCTCTCGTGATATACTTTTGATGCTCCGAGTGATTTGCTGGTGCAATTTTGAAATGGCGTGTGCGCATCGATAGTACGGCTATAAACCGAGTGCGAAATTATTTACCAAGTGGTTATGCATATGCTAAGGCCTATATGGTCTCTTTCATTTATTTTTACTTTTTGTTAGTATAAAGGAAAAAAATCCTGCAAGTCCAAGTTGTAGCTTATGATAATAGAGCAAAAAAAAGAGAGAGAGAGTAAAGGGGTTGGAGGAAGATAGAGGAGGTCCGAGTTAGTGAAGAGAGCTATAGAGGTGGGATGGTGAAGCGGTTACGACGGCGATTCGGAAATAGAAGAGGCCATGGAGAGGCGGTAGCGGCGGGCGGGGGGAGCGGAGGAGGGACGGAGGTGGAGGAGGCGCGTGTTGATGTACACACGTCGCAAAGAAATTGAGGGGTTATTTCGGGTGAGGTCAGAGGCTGAGATGGTCAGACTCCTACGAATTTTGGAATATCGCCAGGCACCGGCCTCTCTTTCTCTCTCTCTCTCTCTCTCTCTCTCTCTCTCTCGCGGCTTCTTTAAAGAGTAAGCGAGAGAAACAGTGAGCGAGAGAGAGATGCACCCACGCAAAATCGCCAAGTATATCTTCCGCTCGGTTGATCTTTCTCTCCTTCTCTCTCTCTCTCTCTCTCTCTCTCTCTCTCTCGGCGCATATAGCATTTGGCTGGCTTAGAGAACGAGAACGTTTCATGCGTATATATCGCTGACGCGGCTCTTATCCGGCCCCTCTCCCCCTGTCCATTACTTATTTACTTTGTTGTGCGGGAGACAGGTCTTGTCGTATACGATCGACGAGGAGTGTATCAAGGTATTACGAGAGTTAAGCACAAGCTTGCATTTAATTGTCGCGCGCACACACAGACACACAGACACACTCGTGTGGATGCGTATTTTTCCGGGAATCAGGCCGGTCTCGGCAGCGCTGTGCAATTAGCGATGGCGAACTGTCGCGCGCGCAGGTGTCGGAGGAGAGAAAGAGGAGGTGCAGGCAAGCAGGGCCCGTATATTGATGTACGGGCGCGAGGGCGAATGGTGGAGCGTGGAGGGGGGGGGGGGTTTGGAGGTATATAGGCGTACATAGGCGGCGAAGAGGACGAGGTATATATCCGCGCGACAAGAAGACGGGCAGGCCGCGCATGTAGTATAGAGGAGAAGAAGAAGGAGGAGGAATCGAACGGCGGCGACGCGGAGGCAGTGGCAGAGCGGCAACCGAGGTCGGGGTGAACGCCCAACGCTTTAAAGAGAGCAGGCCGATGCGCCTCGCCTCGTCTCGCCTCACCTCGTTTCGCCGCGAGCGAGCGTGCGCGCTCGACCGAGAGAAGCCACATCTTTCCTCTCCTCCACTCCACCTCTCCCCCACCTTCTCGCTCCTTCTCTCTCTCTCTCTCTTTACACGCGCGCGTCGCTGGACCGTTCCTTCCCGACCACCACCATCACCACCGCCAACCTTCTTCTTCTTCTTGACCGCGCACTCGCGCCTGTATGAACAGAGGGGGAGAGGGAGAGCCGCGAATGACTTTCCGCTCTCGCTCGCGAAATCGAACGGCCCCGGCATAAGCGGAATAAGAAATTCAAATCAACGAGCGCGCAGTAGTTGTCGGGGGACCAGTACTCGGCTGGTAGTCGCGCATGTATATACGCACTCGCCTCATCCAACCGACGCCAAGGCTATTTTCGTAAACGCCTTTTAAATTTCGGCTAATAATTGGCCAAAGCAACATATCTGTCCGGACAGCCTGTGCATATGCACACGCGCACACGCGCGCGCATTTATATACAAGTGGGGCTACGGACCGCAGGCAGAGCAGAGAAAACACGGGAGGAGGGAGAGGAAGAGAAGGAGTGGGCGAGAGAGAGAGAGAGAGGGCTGCAGGATGCACTGGAATTATGCAAATCGCACGCGTTAGATCGCGGCCTCGATGTCCTCGGGGCTCGAAACAGCAAAATGACGAGAGAGTGTATACGCGCGCGCCTCGTTTTGTCCCCCCACCCACCCCCTCCGGCTCTCCTCTCTCTCCGGGGCAAATAAAAATAGCAGACGCACGCCAATATCGCAGCAGCGCGCTCGAGCTACGCAAAAATTTATTTGTATCGCTCATCGCCGGCCACCTTTTCTCCCCCTGTATACTCGTGCGCCTCTGCGCTTACGCGAGAGCCCGCATTTTCACTCTATACTTATGCGCTTCAAGTGGTCACACAAAAAGCTGCGAACACGAGTAGAACAATTCGTGACTGATCCGAGGTTGCGCGTATACTGGGGCAATTTGATTCGCCCGACCGCGGGAGAAAGACGGAGCGACAGAAAGAGAGAAAGAAAGTAAGTACGTTCTCGCTGAGCTGGTCCATTCATCAAGCTACTCCCGCGCGGAGAACGTGTACACTCGAGAGTCTGTAGTAGGGTAATGCAAGCCGAGGGAAAAGAGTATACGCGAAAAAGAAATCGGAGCTTTACAAGCGGAAAGAGAACGCACCCTCTGATAATATAACAAAGCCTCTCTTTCTCCATCACAAGTAGGAGCATTAAAGAAAATAAAATAATAAAAGCGCAGAGTACGAGAAAGAGAAAGAGAGGAACGGCAGCAGTAATGCAGCGCCGGGCGATGCAGAGGTCAAAGATAAGAGTCGCCGATAAGAGGCCGAACGTGTGGCCGGGCGTCGCTCATAAGGTAAAATAGCCACTCCCGGTGCACAGGTGCGCTCTCTCTCCCTCTCGCTCGTGTCTATATAACGTACGATAACGAGCCTCCCGCTTGGCTATCTTATCGTTCAGCCTCGATTTTCTTTGGAAACGCAGCTTGCGTCCACTGCTACATCTTCCCCTCCCCTCCCTCTTTTTACCGCGCATCGCGGCACCTCGACGCGAGTGACTGTTATGGATATAAGAATCACCTGAATGGAATAAGAGAACAACAGCTATTACGGGCAGCCAAATCTAATGACTTTTATTTGTGTTCAATGAATTGGTAATGCTCTCAGATGGGGCAAGGAGAGAAAGAGGGAGAACAAGCGATAAACGATGTACAATTTTGAATTGGTCTATTTGATCAATTTTCGTTCGCGGTGTATCGAGAAAGTTAATTATACTTTGAGATAAGTATTTTATGCCTGTGTCGCCTATGATCGATCGCAAGTCGCTTTTATTTGGACGTCCGATGTGCGCGTATAAGCTCGACTACGGCCGAATTAAACCGGAAAAGTTAGGTTACCTGCAGCGTCTTTATCTCCCTCTCTCTCTCTCTCTCTGTTGGCATAAATAACCTATAGCAGAGCTCTGCATACAACAAACTAAACGTAAAAGAGAGCGCCGAGAGAAAAAAGAAGCATCCTTTTCTCTCTCTCTCTCTCTCAATCGCTCTTTTTTCATTCTTCCTCGCGTCTATGTATAATTGCAAGTTCGGCATACGGAATGCGGTAAAAGTCGTAAAGTGAAGGAAATAATGAAATGCGCTCACCTAAGCCTGCAAGCTCCCTCTCTCTCTTCCGACGTGTGCGGCTCAAGAAAGCAAGTCTTTGTGCAGCTTAGAGAGAAAGAGAGCGGACGGGGATGAGTGGCGTAGAAAAGAAAGAGACGGCAAGCCCATCCTCGTCAGAAGCAGCTGATGAGAATTCCGTCATCCTCGTCGACTCGGCTTTCTATCTCTCTCTTTCTCGCGGATAGAGAGCACAGAGAGGCCTTCGAGCCTGTGTAACCGCTAGAATGTGCCAAACGAGCTGGGGTTCTCGTATACGTAACCTGCCCTCTTGTCCAGCAAGATAAAGAAAGACGGACGGATATATCCGGAACGGCAGTAGGAACTCGGACGGCCGGGCACGCCGGACACTGGCAGTCCACTGGGTCCGAGGCGGTCCGGTTGCTGCCGCGGGCTCGCCGATTATTTTTCGCGCGCGTCACCCTGGCGCCGCCTACTCACAATATAGCATAAACACACCGACGCCGCGCCAAGCAACCCTCCCCTCCTATGCTACATACTGTAAGCTCGCTCACTCGACTTTGCAACTGGCACTTGTTGCGCTTGCTCCCCCTCGCGAGAACGCGACTATGTACCCTTCTTCGTGGCTACCGTCCGGAGCGTATTATATCCCCTTGGCGCCGTTTGCAAGCCGAGCTAGAGCTAGCTTTTTTTAATCTTCAATTATCTTTACCTTACGCGTATAAATCCTCCGTCGTAAGCTCCGCAACGTGTTTCAACGAGATGATGAAAAAGCAAAATAATTAACAGGAGCCTTAATTATGCAACTCTAAGTTTAAGGGAGCAGTTATGAAAATCTAAGATGGATAAAGCAGGAATGCCGGGCAGTCCTGGGAGGGGGAGAAGGGGGCATTTAGAGGCACAATTTGCTTCTGTCCGCCGATGCAAGATAGCCGCTATGCAGAGTCCGACGCGCCGAAGAGGTAGCTCCTCGTCGAATCAAGTCGGGTGGGCGGGCGCATCTTTGGGGGGGGGGGGGGGGGGGGGGGGGGGGGGGGGGGGGGGGGGGGGGGGGGGGGGGGGGGGGGGGGGGGGGGGGGGGGGGGGGGGGGGAGGGGGGGGGAGGGAGAGGGAAAGGGAGGGAGGGAGAGAGAGGGAGAGGGAGAGAGAGAGAGAGAGAGGGAGAGAGAGAGAGAGGATGAGAGGAACGCGAGCATGCAGCTCTAGTGATCCCCCGGACGTTGTGTGAGACGTGTCAAACAGGTTCTCTCTCTCTCGCTTGGTCGTCCGCGGCTACCCCCTCCCACGGCGTGTCCCTGTATACGCTGGCATCGGCCGCCTATCGCATAAATAAATAATAACCGAAGGTTGCTGGAGCGGCACCGGCAGCAGCCTGTCGAAGAGGATTCAAGCAGCGCTTCGGCTTATCTCTTCCTCTCCTGCGTGTACGTGTGTGTGTGTGTGTGCGTGTGCCGCGGGCGCCTGTGTCATTGCCCTTGCGGGGCCCCTGCTCCGGTTACATTCATTAGGGTCATTAACATTCGATAAGCGTGGGAGTCCTAATACCATGCAGCTACGCCCTTGTCGCCCGCGCGCGATGTCTAGAGAGAGAAAGACAGAGAATTATTCCTTACCTTCGCGATGTATGTAGCCAGCATCAAAGACAGAGAGAACCCACTTGCGGTCTTATTCGCTTGGCAATTACTGACAGCCAACAAGCCGCGTTTTTTCTTCTCTTTTCACCATCTGCGCAAAGTTAAACGGTGTTAACATCAACGAGTTTGGAAACTTAATGGCGTGCGTGGGGGTGGGGGGGGGGGCGCGCACGAAATTTCATTGGAGCGTTTTCAAGCGAAATAAATTCGAATGTGCAACGGTTTCGAACGAAACGCTAACGACCGAGAAAAATGTAATTGTTCGTTTAGATGTATATTCTTTCAAGATGAAATATTAATCTAGCTGTGCACAGAATTATAAAATTAACCAGTTTTATTGTCATTCTAATACCCTGACGCAACGTCTTCACTGATAACATTAATTGCGCAGTAGTATACTCAAAGCGTATGCTACAATTTAAGATATTGAATAAATGGCGTAACGGTTATTTGGCTCTTAAGCCGATAAATCCAAGAAAATTCCAAACAACACTCACCCCTCCTTTCACGAATGCTCCAATATGCAGGTGCGAGAAAATATACCAACAAGTGTCCACCTGGCAAGGTCGTTGTCTACAATATCGATGGTCGCGAAGCTCAGGGGATAATCGTCGGTTGGTGCGGCAGTGTTTCGCAGGTAAAATCGACATTTTGGCATTTTGAGCGCGCAACGGTGTCCAATCAAGGTGGTACTGCTGCTGCAGCACTCGAGATTCGCGGACAAAAGAGGGTCACGTGACCAAATAGAGAGCGAAAAAGCCAAACGCGCGCGCTACTTGCTTCCCTCTTATAAACCAGCTCTCCCGCCCGCGCTTCGAGATATATACACATCTCTCTCTATATACATACGTGCGGATCATTAGAGTATTGCCATTGCCAAGCCTTATACACGTTTAGAAAGAGGAGGACGAGGACACATAGAGAGAGAAACACACACAGGGGACTCGCGCGCGTATAAAACACAAACAGTCCGCAGTCAAATCAAAGATAGCGAGAGAAAGAGAGAGAGAGAGAGAGTAAGTGCCCAACGGCTGCTCCGAATCCGACGCTCCAAGCGAGTTGAGGTTATAGTCGCGTCGCGGCTTCGAGAGCGAGAGTGTGTGTAAGGAAGGGGCGCGCGACGCGGGCTGGCCTTGCTTCTTGTTTGCTAATTTGCCTCCCATGTTATCACCTGTTAAGAGCTGACATCGGGACACTGCGAGTCGGCAAGAGCAATCGTGCCATTGTTCGAGACGCAAAAGAGAGAACACGACCGAGGAGGAACACGCGCGCCTCCCGGTGTGTATAAGTCTGTGTTCTCTCCCCCTCGTTTCAAGGTACGTACTTGCCGCTCTCTCGCACGCGCGGCATACAACAGTGTCCTAGTGCCTCTCTTTCGCCTACGGTTACCGAGAGCCGAAATCCTCGAGGCTGATATACGTACATCTCGCGGGAGAGCCGGCAGCCAACATGAGCGACGAGGTCAGCGAAAACACCGAGCCCAGCAACCAGACTGTCGAGGTGAGATCGCAAGCTACTTCTCAAAATCTGCCCTTTCTCAAGGACTCGTTCTGCTTGTGTTGTCGCAACAACGAAAAATACGTCTCTTGATTTTATTGCAGCCAACGGCGAACGATATCGAGAAGCTGGAGGAGGCTAAGCTCAAGGCCAAATTTCCAGGCGTAGCCGGCAGGCCGATTGGCGGACATTCGGCATTTCTGCAAAAGAAGCTGGCAAAAGGCGTGAGTAGTCGATACGACCGGCTGTGTAAACTATATCTATCTCGTTATAAACAGACTGCTACGCTGTATGACACTTGCCAAAGAGATAAAGTTGATAAGTTGCTAACGATACTGATGCTTATCTACTTTTATTTGGCTTTTCAGCTACTTTAGTCTTTATCTATCATTGTAAAGTTTAAAATGATGGAAATTTGTGCTAATAAGAGTATTCTTACTGTGTTCTTAGCAAAAATTTTTTGACTCCGGAGATTATCAAATGGCTAAACAAAAATCAGCAGCAAAACCTAAGCCAGCTGGAGTTTTGCCAACCGGCGATGCCATACCAACACCCGAAACTGTGCCACAACGCAAGACTTCCATCATTCAACAGAAATTCAATACATCAACGAGTACTTCGTAAAAATCTTCATCCACTGTGCCTCTTTTAAGGCATACTTCCATTGACAAAATACGTCCAACTCGTTAAAATCTGAGTGCCTGAGTGTGAGAATCATGAAATGCAATGGACTTAATTAGTTCTCAATGATTTTTCTTTCAATAGATTTCAATACCTTGCAATTAAAAGTTTTATTTTGAAATGTTTTATACTTGCTTAGCTTTAATTTTTTTTTAAATTACTATATATTTTTTAAGAAAATCTTCAATAATTAAAATTGTTTTTTTTTCTTTTTTGTATGTTATTGAACAATCTTCCAAAATACTATTAATTAGGTTCAAAATTTCTTTTAAGTATTTCATAATTCTACCTTTAATATTAACTAGTTTTTTCTAATCAAAACGAACAAATCTAAAAGGAAGATTGATCTAATAGGTTAATATTTATTATTAAATTAACAATATTGTAGCCTAATTTATAATTTGAATAAAAAATAAAAGAAAACATTTTAGATGGCATGATAAAGATTTATCAAAAATAATGTTTGACAAAATTTAGGCTACTATATACTTACTGTACAGGATTATTTGCATTTGCATTTTAAAGTTTGCTGTGATGTGTTTAGTGAATCTATTTTCATATAACAGATTGAAAGCATGAAAAAGTATCTTTTTCCAGAATATCACGTGATTATGAATACAATGATGTTTGATTATCATAAATAATATTTAATAATATAATGTAATAGTTAAACCAATAAATTGTCTTTATTTTTTATCTTATTTTTTCTAACAAATTTTTAATTCATAGCATACTTTTCAGTAATGAACTCAAAATAATGTAATAGTCAATTAAATAAAATGTATGTAAGAAAGTAATAAAATATTGTATACATAATCCATTTTATCGTTGTTGCACAATTAACACCCAAAAATACTTTTATTGCAATTGAATAATTGCATATAGTATGATAAAAAAAAATGTGAAAAACTAAAATACATTGTCAAAATAATCATCACAATATTTTGAGTTCATTTTTTATAATAAAATATACAAGATAAAAATCTTAATTTTTTAAATTAAGAATAAATCTATATTTAATATAGATTGTTATTTATTCCATGCAAAATATTTTCAACAATTCTGAAACTTTAATAATTAGTTCATTCATAGAAATAATTTAATTAAGCATTATATTTGTATTTGTGTACTCATGCAATTATTTTCAATAATTTTAATTTCAAATGTTTAAATGACGATTTTATAAGAAAATTCATTGAGTATGCAACAATTCTTTTCAATTATTAATTTTTATATTTTTATAATACCAGCAACCAGTTTGAACTATCAGTCTTATTATTAGTTTCTCATACCAATATTATTGTGAAATCCAATCCATATTTTTTTACAGAAGTCACGCGGAAGAATTTTATAACATGTTATTTTTAACAAAAAATATTTTAATATTTTATTGGCATATGTATGTGTATACATACACATACATATATATGTACACGTGTTATATTACTCTTCAATAATAAGAAACCAATCACACTAGGCGATAAGTGAACAAAACTGTCTAACACTTCACATGTCTAAGATTATTTTAGTTGCAGAAAGGCACTTTTGATTTTCATACTCACAATATTTACATACCACTCGTAAAATTATTATCCATATTGTATTGTTCTTATTGAGAGAAAGTGTTTTGAAAGCATAGTGCACAAGGTGTAATAAAATGTATTATAACGGAACAGATTATGGTTAAACGCTTAGTAGTTTCAATAATTGGAAAAATAAATTTGAATCAAGTAATGTGAAAATTTGCACAAATTAATAGTAAACTTTTTATAAAAAAATAAAATAAAAAAAAATAATGTTCAATCTTTTGTTGCAAATAGTTTCTATAAATCGAAGTATAAGTAAGACGTCGTAGAATAATATTTTGTAGCAACCCAATAATTGTGTATACGTATACAGCGATGCAACTAAAAAAAAGTGTCAAATAAATATTTTGCTGATCTGTCATAAATTTGTAAATGGTCATTCTACCGTGATTATCAGTAGAAAAACATTTGCTTTTATTTAATTAACCAAAGAGTAATATAAAGAAGATAAATTTACAAAATATCACAAATATTCAACTCTCTAGGATTTGTTAGCTAATGGATTAACCATGATTGTTTGACGCGACACGCAATGCTGTAACAATGCCGCTGTAAAAAAGAGTTCAGTATAGTTATTGTTTTCTACATCTGACTCGGCAGATCAACGTTCTCTCTCTCTCTCTCTCTCTCTCTCTCTCTCTCTCTCTCTCGGTTAAAACTGTGTAAGCTTGAAAAGTGGCGAACGAGCTATGCTATAGCGCCTAATATATGCACCTCAGACCGAACGCGCCAATGAATATCTGCACCCCGACCGCTTCTTCACTATTTAATCTCCCGCCCCCCCCCCCCAATTTCTTTTGTTTATTCTTTATACATATCTTCGATTACGTTCGCATACTTTTTCGCGACAACGTTTCTCTTGAGTTTCAGCGTTGGTCCCAGCTCTCCAGTTGGCACCGAAAAGTCATGCGGTAGGATTTTGAACTTTTGAAGTCTCTGCGCGTTGCTTATCGCTTGCTCATTAGTTCGGTTTATTGCTTCTTGGATTCCTTGATACACCTGCAACGGAAAAGAAACAGTTGCCATGTCGAGTCTCTTTCTCTTCTAAACTTGTTATGTATATATGATTAATTTGTTTTTATTTTTGTTGTCACTAACCAGTGGGTCTTGGGAGGTCAAGATCTCGGAGAGAGTATGCGCCTTGGATCCAAGGGCCTTGGCCCATTTGAGCGCATCTGGGGCGAGCGTATCCTTGGGCTCTCCGGTATCAGCGTTCATTTCAGTCTGCAAGATGAAGAAGAAAAAAGCGTTGTAAAAATAGGCGAGTCGAGGGTCGTCGAGCGGAAGATGCATAACGATAAGTGGACGAGTGGGGGACCTTGAGGGTGACTAGGATGGTCAGGTACTTTCTGCGGTCGCCAACGAGCATGGCGTTGCTGATGGCCGGGCACTCCTTGACGAGGAGCTGCTCGATGCGGACGGGCGGTATGTTCTCGCCGCCGGCGGTGATGACGAGCTCCTTGATGCGGCCGGTGACGTAGAGGAAGCCGTCGGTGTCGATCTTGCCAAGGTCGCCGCTGTGCAGCCAGTTGTTCTCGTCCTTGGCCTCGCGCGTCTTCTCCGGCTCGTCGAGGTAGCCCATGAAGACGTGCCGGCCGCCCATGCAGATCTCCCCCTCGCCGGTGTTGTCGACGTTGTCGAGCTTGGTGAGGAAGCCCGGCAGGGTGCGCCCGACGCTGCCCAGGCGGAAGCTGTTGTCGGTGCAGAGGGTGTGCGCCCCGGCGCACTCGGACATGCCGTACGCGTCGATCAGCACGAGGTCCAGGCTCATGAAGTACTTCTTCACGTCGTTGCTCAGCGGGGCGGCGGCCGTGCCGAAGACGTGGCAGCGGTCGAGCCCGAGGGCCGCCTTGACCTTGTTGAAGACGAGCCACTTGGCGATGAGGTAGCCCCAGGACTTGTAATCGACCCCGTTCATGCGGTTCAGGTTGTACTGCAGGCCCTGGGCCTTCGCCCAGCCGGCGATCCAGCGCTTTATCGGGCCGTTGCTCCGCGCGACCGACTGCATCTTCTCGTAGATCTTCTCCCAGACGCGCGGCACGCCGAGGAAGGCCGTCGGCCGGGCCGCCACGAGGGTGTCCAGCAGGCTGCCCTTCAGCGCGTTCTTGTCCGCGAAGTACACCGTCCCCGCCATCATCATGCAGGTGAATATGTCGACAACCTGCGCGGCGACGTGCGACAGCGGCAAGAAGCTCACGACCGTTTCTTTGCCTGCCATCTTCAAATCTCCGGCTGCCAAAATGGCTCGAGCGTCGGTGAGTAAGTTGTCGTGGCTCAACATCACGGCCTTTGGATTGCCGACCGTCCCCGACTGCCAGCCGTCGTATTTCAATTTTTCAAATTAATACAAAACAACTCAACGGGCTTACATCATTTTCATATCTGCTTTTTTTGCCAGCTTACCGTATATACAAGAGTGCAGCACTCGTTGACTCCGATAGTTCTCAAGACACTGTTTAACTTATCATCCGACTCCTTCTCGCCGATCTCCAACACGTCATTCCACTAAAAGCGTGTAATAAAAATTGCGTCAGGCCAGAAAAACAAAATTCGCCAGATAATAAACGGCAAAAAATTTGAAAAGAAAAAAAAAGATGGTAAATTAATTTCTCAACCAACACTGAGGACGTCTTTCGCAGAGGGCAAGCCTTCGTATTGGATTATTGCCTTGAGCTTTGGAAGATTTTTTTTTATTTGTAAAATTTTCTCCAGCTGCTTGTTGTCCTCGACGACAATGATATTCGCTCGGCTGCTCAGGGCGCAATATTGACAAGCCTCCGGCGAGTTGGTCGTGTAAATTCCAGCGGCGAATCCACTTTAATAGTAAAAAAAATAGATATACATTACCGAATACGAAAAAATTCAATAGATATGTCCGCGCAGGTGTAAGGTAAAAACAAAGCTCAGCAAAAGTGCCTCTGTATGAGGCTATAAAAATAAAAGATGATTACCCAGCATAGATAGCCGCGATATCCGATATGAACCACTGCGGCGTGTTGAATCCGAGAATGCAAACGCTGTGATGTCTCTCCAAGCCCAAGCGTAGGAAAGCCTTTGCCACTGTTCTCACTTGCTTCTCGTACTCTCTGAATAGACACAATGAAAATCGTTACCAAACACATGCACGCGCGCGCACACACAGACTCGTAACGAAAAAAAGAAAGAAAAAGAAAAAAAATCTGGATAATAAACGAACTTGTAAGTGACGGTAGTGCGGCGTCCATCTACACCTGGCCTGGAAATCAAGGCCGGATGATTGGGATGCTTGCTGGCTATCTGGGTGAGGAGGCCAGGAACCGATATGGGCTTGTAATTCTCGCTCTGGCTGTCCTGCTTGATGCGCACGCGGCCGTCTGGCACCCAGGTAGTGTCGACATCGGAGCTCAGCACCTGGTCGGGCCCTGGAACAGCGACAAAGACGAATATACATGCAGAGGCTTTCACGCTCGGCTGCAACGCACTACTTCATTGTCGCTCTAACGAAAATAAAATAAAGGAAGAAAAAAGGAATACAACGGCCAAGCCGAAGCGCATTGTCGATACATCGATAGCAAGTATAATAACAATCGAGAGAGCCGCTCTCTCACTCACCATCCAAGCCAGTCTCGCTCACCGGTGCGTAACGCGCGGCAGTGCTGCTCTGGAGCTGCAACAATTTTACAATGCGCACATATAGTTACACCGGGATATGTTTGTTGATGATTCCGGGGGGGAGGGGGCAGGGGAATCGTTGCTAATTAATCGGCTAATTACACAACCATCCCGTCTTATGTATATGCACCCTTACCTTCTCGACTTTTCCAAATCCGTTGCTAATCCCGTTGGTGATGAGCGGCTGTACGGCAGCCATATCTGTAGCAAACAAACAAAAATGTAAAAAAGTTTAAAAAAAAAAAAGGGAAATAGAGTTGACAAATCTATCAACAGTCGTTCGTTAAAAAAAAGGCCTTAAACCAGGCATTGCCACGTTCATCCTGCGTCCATATTACGTCTTCAAAACATTACCTACATGTATGCATACACACATTATGTTTACAAGCGCGACGGAGAGCGCTCTGACGCAACGGAAACGTCAATTTAATTGAGCAGAACAAATCGAGGGCCTATAGCGACATATTCGCAAAAGTAATGACCTTCGAGCGAGAGCCAAAGTAATCAATCAACGGTTTTTCATCCACTTACCCCTATCCCCCCCCCCAAACCTTTTTTACAGGCTATCGTCATATTTCTGACGCAAAAGTTTTTAAACTCTCTAGAAAAAAAAAACAACAACTCTTCCGACAACAATGGCGACAAAAGAAAGGAAAAAAAAGGACAATATTATTAATTATATTACGAATAGGCTACGTCTGCGTCGATATTCAGTGCGATGAATATATTAAAAAGCAGTATAGTGGGATATGAAAACACGGAGCCGTGTGAGTATCAATAAAGGGGGGGAGGCTGCTTACTTGCGCGTGTACGCAATAATGCATATATACGCGCGTATAGGAATTTGCGTGTATGCGCTATATGTGTGTACCTTGGTGTGCCAAATCCTCGAGCTGGCCATAATTCCAGACGTTCTGGAGTATCTTAAACACGTATCCGAACATATCTTGGCTTGTGGTTGTTTATTTGTTTTTCGGTTGAAAAGTCGCGTCGGGGTTTTTTTGGTAAAAAGACTATGTCCCCAATGTATCCTCCAGGCTCTCAACTATCTATATAGGCAGAAAGTGCGTTTTGCACAGCTATCCGATTATCACTCTGTCACTGCGACAGTGGACCAATATTCTCCTTGACCCCGAGAGACTACGTCGAAACGTTTCGACGTAGTCGGAGTAACGCTCGGAGGGCGAACGAGGCGCGAGCTCCCGGGGAGCAGCTGGAGCCGATCATCCTCGGCAATCTAAATCCCCCCGAGAGAGACGGAAATCAGAGAAAGATAATCCTCTGGCTGTTCAGACGAGCCGGCTGCAGTCCAATTGAGTCTTCTTTTACTCTCTCCGAGAGAGGAATACGAGACGGATCGGAGATGGGAGTACAACAAATACTGCGGTGTCTCGAGGCCATACGCAGAGGGCCAGCCCCTGCGAACACCGCTGTAGAGGGGCCGCGGGGATGAGAGGGGAAGGGGAGCACTGAGCCGCGGCTCCACGCGCCGACTCCCCGGCTAACCCCCTGCGCGCGGGGCCTCGGGCTTTGGCGAATAATCAATAGCGGGGCGCATCAGGCCACCTTTGAGCGGCAATTTTGAAAATTTTACAGTATGCACACACACCTACGTAATGTGACTGTGACAGTTCTACTGGCGCATGCGCCAGCAACCCTTAGCCTTTGCCCCTTGGGGCCTTCGATTGGTTCGCTTGTTCGCTCGGTGTTTTCTGTACATCTTTATTTTATGAAGATGATGAAACTAGTCGACGGGAATCGGTAGACTGGATGGCTGCTTTTTTTTTTCTTTTGCAGCTTTACCGAGAGCGAAGATAAGGGAGCTGGTGTGTGACTGTGTCAACTTTTAGTAGATTATAGTCTAGCCGAGAGTCTGGCGATGATAGCCAAGTCTAAAATGACACACGGAAAATCCGGATAAGCGGAAGAACTTTGAACGGAGCTTGAAAAAAAAAGGGACGAATAAATGTAAAAAAACGTCCGGATTATCTGAAGAGAGTGTGTGTACGCGCGATAAGGATAGACATTTCGAATGTAGCGTAAATCGCGTTAATGTCGGTTTACGCAATAACACCTCGGCTCGGACTTGTGTACGACTTGTCTAATTATGCGTGGTAATTAAGACGTCGTCTTCGTTTACGAGACTCTTGCGATAATTTCTATACAGCTCGCTTTTCCGAAATAGGCAAAAATAGAGAATCTTTGATTATGAAACAAAAGGATACGTAATAATATAACAAAATATGAGGAGCTTTCAATTGCCGAGGCAAACGCCACTTAAATCTTGGAGCATATAGCTCTCTCGGTGCACGGTTGTGCATGTATAACATAAAAAGTACAACATCGCGTTTGTCGCGAGTCACGCAAAGCGCCGCAGCACTTGACCGCAGAAATCGCATGCGAAGAAGAAGACAAAAAAAGAGAAATAACTGCAGCTAAAATACAAGCCATTTGCAATTTCAATAAGATTCGCAAAACGAGACACTGGAGACTCGGTCGGTATATGCAATCGTATACAGGTCGTTTGCCCGGCGGGACGGGGGGGGGGGAGAGCTTGGTGCTCCGAGCGACAGGTAGGCAGCGTATGACAAAGTAACAATTCCAGCGCAACAAGAGCTCTTCGACGTTACGCACTTGTCTCGTTTCCTTATACTGTGTTCGTTTTTTGGCTAGCGATCGCGTTTTTAACTGCAGTTACGCATAAGCCCAAAACTGCCATTTTGTTATTTTTTCCGAGTTTTTTTTTGAGCCGGTGAACGTCAACGGAGTTCAGCTCTTGCGCGTTTCGAAAAACCGGATATGTTTTTGAGTTAATTACCGCTCTCCGTGTATACCGATATTTCATCCTTTTTTTCCTTATCCTTCAATTTTTTTTTTTTTTTTCGACAACGCAAAAACGAAGTAGTAACATCGCGAAGCTACGGACGTAAGTGAATGTATTGCGATTAAATGACGCGTTGTGAATATGTTAGAGAGAGAGAGGGAGAGAGCGCTTATAATGCTAACCGATCTTTCGCGCGTCAAAGAGACGAAGCTGATGAGTTTATATTTATTTGCCGACCGCGGCGCTCTCGCGGAAACGAAACGAGCGCTATGAGATTATCAAATAGTCAAGTGTATGTGTGCCTCTCTCTGATGACATTCAAAATCGTGGCGGACTTTATTAGCGCTTTTCACCCCGTAACGGACGCGCGCGCCAAGATCGCACGTTTTATATTGCGCAACGACTTCATGCCGCATCAGCCTGAAATTATCAAAGTATCATTTTTTTTTTATTCGTCGTTTCATTTTTCTTCTTCTTCTTTTTTTTTCTTTTTTGAAACGTGTGTTTACGCGAATAAAGGAAAATAGCTCTCTTAAACGTCATTGGACGATATAAAAAAAATTGTTAATGTTGCACCAAAGACGAGGCCTTGATTTATCGTGCGGTTTTCAAAAAAGTACCCGTATTCGTCTACGTTAGCCACGAGCTAATAATTATCGTGAAAAAATAAAACGTCATGCGAAGGAAGCTAGGCTTATAGACGTAAACGCTGTATAATATCGACATTCCGGTTTGTTGTGACAATTCAACTTGTATAACTAATCAGGTAGAATAGCTTTTAACGCTTAAACTTGTAGTTTATTTCACTGCTATTGTAACGAAAAAGTAAGATAACAAAATGTTTGACTTACTAAAGTTATTAGTACTTATTTTTACTCCAAAATCGTGTCAATTTTTTATTTAAAAATTAATTATAACTTTGAAATAAACAATAACAACGATGTAAGTGGTTAGAACTTGATGAAACGTAGAACTTTTTAAACCGTCTATTCGATTATAGTGATTATATAAAGAATTAATGGAATAAATTGATACTTTATGGAAAAAAAATTGGCAAGATATTAAAAAAAAATTCTACGCGATCGACACTTATTCTTGTTCATCAAATTTTTTCTCGTTTGACCTTGGAAAAAAATAGAACAAGTTTGAGAGGAACATTGTTACCTCTCGATGCTTTGATTATTAATAAGATAATCGCTGCAAATGAAGCTTATCTAGTGGGTATAGTCAACATAGCTGAAGTTCAAGTAGAATAGTCTTTAAGTATGTCTCTACTCGAGATATGTTACAAGACCGTGTAGTTGTGTTTTGTTAAATCCCTTGTTATGCCATCCTAAATGAAATGAAGAAAAAATAATCTAAGATTGTCGTATCTAATGCATTATCCCAAAGTACCTTAAAAACCAACAACAAAAAATTCGCCGATTACTAAAGTGTCACACACTCTTTTGTAATTCCAAGATAAAATTTTTTGCTCGTCGATGAAAGTTGAAATAAAAATCTTCACGAGATTGACGAAACAAAAAAGTCGTTAATCTTTCGTTCGTCATTACGACTGAAATAAATAAATTAAAAAAATCCCCGTCGTCATCGTTAATCTTTACCATTAGAGAATTTAGTTTTTTTTCGACATTAAATAATATTTGATTAAATTGTTTTTTTTTAATACACCAATAACCCCGAAAATCCTGTATAAAACGCGTACATCTATCGTTAGCGTACCCTCCTGTAAAATATTAACTATAAGAAAAACATAGTCCAAGGTTACAGAAACGTAAACTTTTGAGACGTGCAAAACTTGAATTATGAGAGAATCGTGTGGCATCGATAAAGAGAAAAAATTTTTGCATTGAAAATATTTTTATAGATTTGACCTAATACTTTCTCGCTCGTCCAAGTGTAATATGGAAATGTGTAAAATCTCGATTACGTTATAATATACGCCCGCTTGAATAATAATCTATGTTTACATTTGTCGTATGCGAAGTTATCGAGCGGCGAATGTTAAGAGAGCGAGAGAGAATGAGATAAATCGTGAACATCCGAGAGCTAATCCGTAAGCGAGATTATACAGTTTATATCAGTGTTAATAGTCGAGTTATCGGTGGCAGAGCGAATTATAAAAAGAACTTAGTATTTTTAGGATGAATTTTGATCGCGTTTAACGTAAAAGCTCGGCGCGGCTAATCAAGTTGACCCATAGCACTTTGTAAGTGACACGAATCACGTGCGATTTGCGTGCGTTGTAAGCCATCGCTTCGGCGTTTTTTTTTTTGTGTTCCACCCCACACCGTTGCTCTCTTTTTTTCCTGCTCCTCGTCATTATAGTAACCATGAGCTTTTTGCAAACGGCAAAAAGTGTTCAATTCTAGCGCGGATACAAGCGCGAAAAACTAGAAACGCGCAGAAAAAAAACGCGCGTCGCGTCTGCTAATTAACGTTTTTTTTCTTCTTTTTTCACGCAGTATAGCGCAGTAACCAGTTGTCAATAGATTAGAATTTATAATGACCCTTGAAGTTTTAGAGCCGGTGGCGAATATATTTAAACGAGAATGAAAGAGAGAAAGAGAGAGAGAGAGAGGGCCATGTGCGTAAACGCGTGCTCGCATAAAATTTAGACCAGCGCACGCGTTAACGTGTTTGTTTTACAGATTTTTATTTTCTCACCTTGTTCCAGTGAAAGAAGAAAACACTTGCTTTTCTCTCTTGGCCCCTGTCAGCTTATAAAATCACTCGTGCTATCGAAATTTCCTATAAATCCCGTTATATCGCGTTAAAGCTGTAACGCAGTTGAAGAAGCGAGAACGTCAACGACGCAGCATTGCCGGCGAGTCGCGTATTCTCAATAATAAAATTCAACGAGCGCAATGTCGGTCGCAGGAGTAAATAGCGCGAGAGAAGAAAGCAATGCGCCGTAACAAATAGAGAACGCAGCGGAATACCTGGAAAGGCCTTGGTCCGTAGTCGAAATAGCCGTGTAAGAAGGTCGTCTGCTCCTGCGAGACAACTATATACCAGCGTGTCGCTCTGCCGCGGGGGGGTTGGAGCGAATTAGGAGAGCTGCTGCTTCGCTCGCGGATGAAACTCGTAAGAGAGAGAGAAACAGTCTGGAGGAGTCTGGCGTGCGGCCCGGTGTCGGCTAATAAAACCGCGCGCGGTATGCTGCGGCCCCCGGCGTATGTTCCCGCGGGCTGGGCCGTGTGTCGCGCGCGCACGCCGCTGCCGCCGGGCCTCTTTCGAGAGAGCCTCCCTGAGAAACAGAGAGAGGGAGAGACGCGCAGTTGAGGCTTTTCTCTCGCCGCGAGTCTCTCCCCTCTCCCCCTCTCGGCCCCTCTCTCGCGCGCTTCGCGACGCGCGGGTGTACACACACCGGGGCTCTCTCTCTCTCTCTCTCTCTCTCTCTCTCTCTCTCTCTCTCTCTCTCTCTCTCTCTCTCTCTCTCTCTCGGTCTTCTCCGCGGTAGTTTGCAAGCGGGTGGGACACGCGACGTCAACGAGGAGGTGCGAGGAGACTGACTCTGCACACCAACGGCCCACGGTATATATCAAACTGGCAACCTCTCCGGAAGGTAGTGCGCGCGGGCACCCGGGAGAGAGAGGGAGCGCCCGATTCGGCCGAGTGCCGGTATACCGCGAATACGCCGAGCAGCCGATCGCCGCCCGATTCTCTATCCTTTCCTTCGTCGACTGCTGCTTCGCTACTTTCCCTCCCGCAGTTCTCTCTTCCTTCTCTCTCATGCTCACTATATACCGCTATGTATCTCTATCGCCACGGTAAAAGCACTTATTGCAGCTATAGACACATCGTGTACCGTTGCCCTTCCCCCCGATACACACGTGTCTAATTAGCAGTCACCGTCCTCGCCGATATACACGTTATTCTTGCCTTACGCCTGTGCTCTTTTTCTTTTTTTTTTCTCTCCTTTGCCAGAGTACATGAGCCCCGGCCCCCTTCCTCTCTTCGCCCGTATACCGATCGCTCGCTCGTTCGCATGAATTTTTATGTATACCACTTGCCAATTGTGCCAAGAAGAAAGACAGGCATTTTTTTTAAAAGCGTTCAAACAACATTAGACGGGAAAATCAATGGCGTAGAATATTTAGGTCTAGAAAGTAAATGCGATTTAGTTGAGGCGAGCATACACATTGTTATTAATTCACCAACTATAACGATGCCTGTACTATTATTACCTCTAAAAGACTTATAGGCAACTTTTTCGTGCAATGCACATGAGAATGTTGATGAAAACGTAACGCCGAAGGTCTTGGTATTACGCATATAAGAAGAGTATGTAGTACAAGTTCAAACAATGCTTGGCTGTAGCTGTAAGTACCGGACGTTACGCGCGCGCATCGTGTGCGCCGCCGCGTCATCCGTTTCCGTTCTTCCTATCCTACACACACACACAGCACAACACATGCGTGAATATACCTACATATACATACGCGCATTTTCTCACGTTCGACTGACGTCAAAAGGCAGTGTGTAAAGTGCCTAACCAAGAAAAAGTGTTGGTTGCTGGCCAGTTCCATTGCGTCCGAGCAGATTAAATTTGCGATTATCAAAAGGAAAATGCCGGGCAGTTATCCAGTCGAGTCGGCTAATAACGCCGAGAACCAGGAGGCGAGCAAGAACGCGCCGTGCGTCGTTATCGGAGCTCCACGACCGGAGGCCGTTCCGCGGCCGACGCCGCCGCCAGTCGTCGAAATAACCCAGACAGACAGGCTCAATAAGAGACTCCTCGTAGCCTTTCTCAACCGGCTGAATTCCCAGCAGGTTGAGAAAAACAGCGACGACGAAGCCAACGAGTCAGACTCCAGTTTCGACTCGGAATGATCTGTGGCCATTTTTTAGCCTTGCATGCGAGTTGGTCGATTGTGAGTAATAGCTGTAGAATTCAAGGAGTTACTTAGCTCCGTTTTTAAAGGGCCTAAGCAAAGCTTGGCGACTCCCCCCCCCCCTCCTCTTGTGTTTATCGTATTCCCGAAATCCTTCAGAATTCCGAGAACAGTCGCGACTGTTCTTGCCGCCACTGCCGCTGTTGGTTGGAGCAATAACACCCATCAGCTGATCATTGCGCTCTCGACACTTGCGAATTGGCGGGAAGCTGCTCTTTCCGAGTCTCGATACTGCCACGTGTAGCGAAAAGTTCTTGTTTGCCAATAGTTTATTTCGTTCGTGTAGACAAAGGACTGATGATCAATTGTCCATATCTGTCAATTAAATAACTTTCGTATTAGACGTTAAAATTGAAATTTGTTTTGTACATTATTAAGTGCTTTGTTGTTGACAATGTCAGAGTCGGATGCGCCGATGTCAGATGATGCTGGTGGAGATGATGACATCGTTCGTCGACATGAAAATGAAGATAAAGATGACGCTGATGATGGAGCAGGTGGTGAGCGTGATGATAATGTTTCAATGATAGATGATCAGGAGGTTAAGGAGGATGTGGACGAGGATGGAGAAGCTAAGAAAGTTGATCCTGCAACTTCAAAGAAGAAGGTGGTGAGAAAACTTGTTGTTCTGAATTCAGAAAGACTGAAAGGTCCCAAAGGAGTTCACACGATTGAGAAACTTTATCAAGGCTTTCAGTTCAAAGGTAAAGGTCACGAGAAAGATGACCTTGATAAAGTTATGAAGAGACTCGAGTATTGGGCTTTTAGGATTTTTCCAAAACTTGAATTTGATGATTTCTTAGCTAAATGCGAGCATTTAGGCTCCAAGAAAGATCTTCAGGTTCATTTGAAAAAATATAGAACTGGAATGATTGATGCAGATTACAGCGTGCAGAATGAAATTATTGAAGAAGAAGCAGAAGAAAATGATAATCCAGATCCAGCTGTTGCCAGAACAGAAAGAGAACTGTTAGCTGAAATTGCTGATGAAAACTTTCAACGACTGTTTGATGGAACAAACTAAATATTTGTAATATTATTTATGTACTTGAGGGATACTAGTAGAAATATTTGCTAATACAAAAAAATTAGAAACATAATGCACATATTTTTTAAAAAAAAAATTTTAGTTATATTTAAATTTAAGTAAATTACATTATCATTAAGATGTAAACCTATTAGAAATTTATAAATAAACAATTTATAAGATTTTCAATTGGTTCTTCTTTTTTGTGTACTGATGTACAGAACATTATTTCCTCTTATAAATGCATCACCATACTTGTCCTTAAGCTGCCCATTAACATATTCTTCTGTTTGCTCGAGTGCTATATTCATGTAACCATCTAAGCAGGCCAACACTCCTGAAAATTTATCAGAATTATTGTAGCCCATAAATAAAAGTTAGGATAAAAATTCCAATATAATTAAGATTCAAAACATTTTTACCTCTGTAATCAACGCCATTATTGAGTTTGACCACCACAGGGCGACCGTGAATCTGTTGAATAAACTGTGACAAAGCTTCTTTACGACTCATCTGTACAAAAATTAGAATAAAATACTTTTAGTTTACATTCTGCACACAAAGGTTATAAACGCAATTCGTTACAAAAATGTGCAGCTAGTTAAATCTGCAAGTGATTTTTCATTAAATACAAACCTTGGCTTCCTAAAGGTTTCAAAGGACAAATAGTTTTTGAAACCTATGGTAATATTTTACGAAAAATATCAATGAACCGGTTTGTTTATTCTTTTGTTGTAGATGCAGCGGCAAGTGTGCTCTACGTACCTAACCTTCTTGCAACGGTGTAAAATACGCCTGGTATACATACGCGTATGTATGTTTTTCGCGGATAAAAGTGTCATCTTACCATGTGAGAAATCGGTTAGATACCATCGGAGCATTTCAAGTTGACGATGCAGCCGATCGGCGTGAATCGCAGGGCAATCGCAACCGATCCGACTTGGTAATATTTGCTGCTGATGAATGAAACCATGCCAATCGTAAATAGACAGCTAAATAAGAACATCTGTCCGATATTGATCAGCTTGTCGATGCTTGGCTCGGTGTGCTCTTATGGTAATCGATTTCTCAAATGATTACGGAACAGTTTTGAACTTAATAAGAGTGTTGGTAAACAAAACTACATCTGCGCATTAAGAAAATGACAAAAATAAAGAAATGTTTATTATTATACATTATTTCGTAAGAGACAAACGACTGAATTCAAACGAACCATTTTGGCATCAGACTTGCGTTTCTACGCTATTATTGTTCGGTATAAATGGCTAGAACGTGCACAGAGCCAAAGGAAAATTAGCGAAGCTGGAGGGCTTAATCGTATAATCGTCATTATATCCCCCTCTGCAAAGGATTTGAGCCTAAATCAGACAAGGATGAATCAGCAGAGTCGATGGCAATCATCGGAAAAGGACAAGCGTGCGCGCGACAGACATAGCGCAATTAGTGTTTAGTCACTGCGGCTCGGTTTTCGCGCGCGCGCGCGCGCATGACTCCAGCGCCGGAAATACGAAATTTTTACGGCGTGACTAATCTAATGTGCAGTCAACGAGAGAAAGAGCAATTATCCGACTATCTCTGTGATCAGCATGTACTCGATGTGCGTACGTAAGTACCTCAAGGACAAGACCCTCCACTCGATCACGTATATAAAGCAAGAGCTGCGGGATAAATGTTGCGCGCAGCAACATTTCCACAGGTTTGAATTTGGCGCGTTGGCATATCGGAGGCGCAGTAACGTTTTTAAAAAAAATAAGCTAGAGATCATATTTCCCGAGATCTCTCTCTCTCTCTCGTTTAGAGTGCCTTTTGCCACTTTTAGCGCGATAATAAGTGTACTCTTGCTGCTCGCCGAGAGAAAGAGGAATGTCCCGGCTGCAAATAATTCCCGATAGCTTATCTGCGAAAGCGCGCGGCGTAACACAGCCGCCGCAGATTTCGAGGAAGACACGCGGCTCTACCTTTATCCGTGCCACCCTTCGATTCGGAGAATCGAACGTGCAAAAGAGCCTGTAACTCGCTTGCTTTGCTGCGGTTCATTTTGCAAGCGCGAGTCTCGCGCTAGGATATAATGCGTTTAAGGTGCACGTAGGAGAAGAGAGGACTTTATAGGTAACGCGCGCACGTGGTGCGCTTTTGTCGGGATCGATCTGGGCCGAGAAATATAGATGGATAGTATAGGGCTCCGAGGAGTATAGGCTCCTCCCGGCGTCAGCAACAGGATAATTCTCGAGGTCCTTCTTTCGGTTGTATGATTAAAAGGCTGCAAGTGTCCCTTCCGCTCCCTTTCTCTCCACCTGTTCGCAAATAGATATATATATATATACACGCACACATACATACAATAAACATTAGCTGTTTGTTCGTTTCTCCTTGGTTCCTGCTAAACACACAGATATCGAGAGCGAGCTAGAAATTGAGTGGAATAAGAGGCTGAGAGGGGCAGTGTAGAGCCCATCAGAGGGAGGATGCACTAGGTCATAAGTATATCGGCGGCACGCATCGCTAGCGAGTGTGCAAGAGAGAGAGAGGCATGCTGCTTCTCTCTTGGGCGTGATGGAATACACCAACACTCGGCTACTTGTTCCTCTTTCTCCGGGGCGCGCGCGCCGAGAGCGGCAGCAAGCAACAGACAGCAAGACTCAGCAACGCGTATTAAACGCAGGCGCACACGGGGCCAATAACAGGGTTGGGACGAAAATTATTACAGACTTATGCCGTTACGTTAGCTGCGGTTGCGCGCGCAGCTAACGTAGGAATAGCAGACGTCTGTAACTAGGA
>JAPYYQ010002772.1:0-16954 GCA_030522585.1 Anagyrus pseudococci | reverse complement strand
CTAAGAACCAATAGTCGCGACGGAAACTATGTAAGAGCCAATCAGATAGCCGGAAAAGAGGCTTCACTGAGACCTCATGACTTTTTTTAGATAGGAAATTTATACATTTCCCAACGTCCGGACTATACGTGAATATGTGTATACCGTTCGCCTGCTACGACACATAAGACCTTGCAACAATCGAATTTTTTGTCGATTTTTCATCAAATGTAAGAAAGTGTACATAGATGTTAATTTAAATTTTTGACAGTGCAATCGATCAGAAAACTGTAGGGTCGTGAAAAAATATATCATCGAACCCGGTGCTCCACGCGCGTTTACGTTCATTAAAGAGCGCAGCAGCCGGTTACGCGCGCTTTTACAACGAGCGAAGCGGCATCAGCAGCAACAACAGCATCAGCAGAGAGCAGGCTGCTATATAGCGAAATGGTGAATGAATCGTCGGTGGGAGTGCTAGCGTATACGTATCTTGCGTATATGTGTGCACGTACGCATATATCTGTAAACGCTAGCCGTCCTTCCACGCGCGCTGCTCCGTTCACCTGTGCACATGCATTCTTACTACTTGTCCCTCCATTGGCACTGCTCTCTCTCTCTCCCTCTTACGTCTTCTCTCTCGCCATTTACAACTCGGGATAGCTTGCAACAGTGTGTGTGTATATATATATATATATAGACGCAAGAGGGAGAAAGAGAGGTAAGATGCAAGCTGCTTTCCTCTTGCTGGCTCGCGCGGAGATGCAGGTAATTCATAGAGGAGGAAGAGGAGGAAGAAGAGAGAGGAATGACGGAAGGAAGCGGGGGGTGGACAAGGGAAGTAAAGAGAAGGGAGTCAGAAAGGTAAAAGATATGATACCGAGGATCTCCCTCTCTCTC
Source organism: Anagyrus pseudococci (assembly GCA_030522585.1). Classification (NCBI taxonomy): domain Eukaryota; kingdom Metazoa; phylum Arthropoda; class Insecta; order Hymenoptera; family Encyrtidae; genus Anagyrus; species Anagyrus pseudococci. The sequence goes on along the minus strand of JAPYYQ010002772.1, from coordinate 16,078 downwards.
TTTACGTCCGAGAGAGCCCCTGCCAGGAAAATACGATAGATGTATCTTCGGTATACCTGAGAGCAAGCGAGAGAAGGATAAGGAGAAAAAGAACGAGTGAGAGAGGGAGAGAGAGCGAACGGGTGTACGTGTGTGCGTGACTGTATAGTCGAACGGGAGAGAGAGCGAGAGAGGAAGCTTTATGTTTGTAGGTGAAAAGGAGGCTGGTGAAGAGGGGAGGCGCGGGCGTAGAGGGGGGGGCAGAGTTAAAAGAAAAAGCAAGAGAGGAAAAAAAAAGAGAGGGGGGGAGGGGGGGGGGGGGGGGAGAGGGAGCGAGAGAGAGAGAGAGGGAGACGGAGAGAGAGAGAGAGAGAGAGAGAGAGAGAGAGAGAGAGAGAGAGAGAGAGAGAGAGGAGGAGATGGAGAGTAAAGGCAAAAGCAGTAAAAGGGACGAGGGGTTTGGAGCGAGGCGAGGTGAGGCGAGCGGAGGAGAGAGGGGAGGGGGGGATAGACGGCGAGGAGGGAAGGGGCACTCATTCATACTTCAGCTCTACGGAGAGATCGGAGAGCGCGCAGAGTCCGCAGTTCTCCGGCGGCGAGTCCAGTCGACAGCGCGCCGTCCTCGGCTAACAACGTGTGACGACGATCCCGCGTGAAAAGAGAGAGGGTCTATAGAGGATATATATATATATATATATACACGTATACCTGTATATATATATATGAGTAGATATACATACATATCTATATATAAGAGGCTAGCTCTGTTGTCGTTAGTTAGTAAGCGCGCCAACGGCTCCATGTACCCGGCACATCACCGAGAGTAAGAAGCCCAGGCACGTGTGACAATCGACTAGCTATAACAAACCTCAGTTTCGACTCTGGCTTTGATATACATATACGTACAGACGATAAGGACGATGATTGGACTGAGGTGCTAGGACAAACGATCTAGTACCATTAAGAAGATCTCGAGAGCGAGATCTTTGGAAGAAAGGCTTGGAAGAGCGTTTTGGAGCAGAAGAGAGGAAGAAGAGAGCAAGGATGAGGTTAGAAGGAAGGAGGAACGACGATCTCGATAGCCGGCTAAGGCTGAGGCTGGGACTGCTGAGCCTCGTGCTGATAGTCGCACGGGCCGAGGAGCAGGTCGTGTCGGCGAGCAAGTCGAGCGACAGGCTGCTGGGCATGCAGTTCGACTCGGAGACCGGCGAGGAGCTCTTCAAGACCTTCGTCCCGAGCGACAACAGCATAATAACCGATCTGCAAAAGTTCGCCGATCTGCCCGACACGACGATCGTACTGATCGGCGAGAAGAACCGGCACAAGGACCCACTTGTCGTTTATCAGACTGGCGTGAGTACACACACACACACACACATCTTATGTATATAGCATAGCGTAATGTTGTTACGCGCCTACGATCTATACTCACTATTCTCCCGTGCTCCGCGCGTACTTTTGCTGTTGTTTTCCTGCCAACGCTTGGCCCCCCCCCCTTGCCCCTCTTTCTTTCTCGCGCGGACGCGTTCGCGCGCGCTCTCGCGACTCTAACACTTGTTGATCGCCCCGCCAACAATTGCTTCACCTCTTACGTTCTTCTCTTTACACGTATACACACACACATCTCCTGTATATACACCTCTGTCTCTCTCTTTACTCGCACCGTATACGCGCCTTCGTTTATTTCTAATCGTCACTTTATTTACTTCACGCGTCTGCTCGACGACTTGGGTATACATACTTTAATTGCGCTCGATCGTAAGGGATTTTCTACTGTTTTTATATCCGATATTGTGGTGTTGTCATTTTCAAATTTAGCAATTTATCCCAAACTGTTTATTATACCTTTTTCCTTTCTCTCTCTCTCCCTCTTATTATCTTTTTTATAAATAAATTGAACGATTGGTATTTAATAATAATGTGCAGGCATTGAATACCTATATACACGAATGTAAAGTAACAATTTTGTTTATGAACAATCCAAAGCTTAGCCGGCAGTCGATCCGAAATTTCGTCGATTCTCTCAATTTCCCATCACAGATAAACAAAGATCGTATCGACAATTCGAGCTCCGGGCATAATATAAAGGGAAACGAGAAAGAGAGAGAGAGAGAGAGGCTTTAAAGTCGGAAATTTTGCATAACACGGGCCGCTCTCGTGTTTACGGAAAATCCGCGAGCAGCAGCGAGCTTGTGAGAGCGACGAAGGGGTGGGAGAAGCATGTGGCGGCCTAGTTATCTAGCGATAGGCCCCCGGAGTGTGCCGGCCGGACGCGGTTACAAAAACCACGGCTTTTTCTCCTCCTGCGCCTCCCTTTTTTCCACCAGCCTCTCTGGTATAGAGCTTTGCGCAACGGCCGAGTCATAGGTCACGAGGCAAACGATGCTCTTTCGATCTCGTTCTCTCTCTTTCCTTCTATGTATACACACACTCTCTGGCGTGCTTACCAGCGACTTTGGACTTATAAAACAGCTTTCGGACGATGACGGTGCTTTTTAATTTCTCTGTCGCTGCACTGAGAGATATGGGGCTCTCTGCTCGGGGACAAGTTGCGGCTAAGAGATAGAAAGCCTTTATGGGAAGTTGCTGTTTCTGCTGAGTGGGTTATAGCGGTGGTATGGAGCGTGGGCCCCGGGAGGCAAGGGGACAGAGACGATAAAATCGATGTAAAAGTCGCTTCCGGAAGGTAATTGCGTAACGGTGCGCTGATATACTCGCGCAGCGCTCGATATGTACACCGTGCGTATTATACAGGCCGCCGAAACCCGCCGCGGCGTTTCCTCGTGTTTGCGCGCGGCGATCGAAACGTATATGGAGCAGGCGAAACTGCCAAAAGCGCCGAGTCTTTAAGGATAAGAAGAGGGAGAGAAATACGAGATAAGAAGCGCACGCGGTGTGCCAAGAGGGAAAAAGGGCAAAGCTGGCTTGTTGCGCTTATAAGCGTAAAGGGAGGAAAGGGTCGAAGGGTGGCTGCTGTGGGAGAGGCTGTGGAGTAGGGATGCCTGTAGACACGCGGTGGCAGTGAACTAAAATGGAATAATAGGTCCGCCGACTACCGGAAGGGGAGGCCTGCTGCTATAGACGCGCGGGTGCGCGCGCGCGCGTCTCAGCTTTGGCGGTGCGGAGCGCAGTGGCGAGGAGGAGGCATCCGGAAGTTCTCACGAGTCTCTGGCTTCTCCCACGACCGCAGAGCCGAGTGAGAGCAGCGAGCACTCGACACCTGGCGCTCGGCTCTTCTCTCCTACACACGCTCTCTCGCCTCTCTCAGCAGCAGCAGCAGCCGCTAAGAGCTGCTGCAAGCGCGCGCCAACGGCTTGTTGTTATTCCCAGATGACCGAGCGGCAGCGAGAGAGGGGCACTGCTTGCGTCTAACGTTCCTGCTTACACGCCCACACGTCCTCCTCCGCCTCCTCTTACCCCTGTGACTCCCTTCTTATGTGTGCAGCAGGCAGTCCTTGCGAGACTACTCTAGGAGCCGAGAGAAAGAGAGCACATGCTGCTCTCCTCGGGACCTGCTAGATTTCCTTTCGCTCGCGCGCGCGCCAACCCACGACCGGCCGACCGACCGACAGGTTGCTTATACCCCCCCGACCACCGATTCCCCAATCTCTCTCTCTCTCTCTTTTTTCGTTTTCATTTTGCGCGCGAAAATCAGCAGGCTTAGATTCGAGTTACGTTTCTTCTTTCCGCGCGATTATGTTTTTCTCGCGGGAGCCCGCTGATTTCGGGCTTATCTCTTTGATTTACGCCGGCCGGACTCGCGGCACTTCCAAGCGTATACGAGCCGTGACATAACCGTCTAACCGGCTGTACAGGCGTTTTCGTAACTTTAGCCTATAATACGTAGACGTATATAGACAGACGCTCGGGTTCAAAACAGCCAGTGATAATTCGTTCACGGCGTATTGGCTCCCGTATAGAAGAGAGAGGAAAAAAAAGGAAATCTGGTTCTCAGCGGTTGGCCATCTGGTCTTGAGAGACGCGCCACGCTGGGACAAAGGGCTCTCATCGATATGTGCTCATTATTATAAGGATGCACGCTGTGTTTGCTCTGAAAAACGATCGACTCTTGTATATTCGGCTTTCACTTGCAGCAGACCGGGCTGCGTATATATATTCACGCTGCTCTCACTTTGTTTTCCTTCAGCTTATTATGCACGTTGTCGTTTAATTTCTCCTTCTATCATTCTTTTAGCGCTCGCGAAATAAACGTTGCACGCGCTCGGGTTCCTTTAAAAGCTCGCGTTCGCGCCAATTTTACGGAGGCATGTATCGAGTTTCATTGAAAATACGTATACGCAGCTCGTATGTGTCAGGGCTTGTAGATCATGCGAGAGTGTGATGCTGTCTCGTGGGCGGCCGGGTCGGTTTTTACTCGTTTTATTAAGCCGCGTTTAAATTGTCGTGGAAAACAAGCGCGCGACCTCGCTCCCTACTTTACCACATCATCATCACTTTGTTTACGTGATCCTCGGCTCTGGTCAATATGTATGTATGTGTAGGAATGCCGCGAAACGCGCGCGGCATGGCAAGTTTCGTTATTCGCGGGAACAATTTATTTCAATTTAGAACGACGTCGCTTAGAGAGGGAGAGAAGCCATTACTTTTACTTGTTTTCAATGCTTTTAAATGGCCGCAATGAGCTTTAAAGAAAAAATGTAGTCGAAGCGGCGACGACGAGCGAAAGCTCGATTGAATCTACGCGCGTTGCTCGAGCGTGTGCGTGTAATCGGTCATTCATTTGCCAGGCTCGTTCATTCATGGAGAGAAGATTATAATATACGTATATATACACACGTATACGCGCGCGGCCGCAAAAGCTCCACGTGCGTTTTCGCCCATTCACATGCAAACGCCTGTCCCGTACTTGCATCTCTACAGACAGGCACGTATGTAGGCGCGCGCGCGCGTATTAAACACGGGCACGGCGGAGGAGACGAGGAGGGGGGAGAGCTTTGCGCGAACGCGTAAAAAGTCATTGACGCGAGCAATGTGGGTCGGGTTTCTCCTCCCCGCGCTTAACCTCCCTCCTTCCGGTCTTTGCGCGCTCGCGCGCGGGAGTTTTCTCGAAATGGAGAAAAAGAGAGGATAAGGGGGGTAGCGAGGCAAGGGGGGCTGGCAGGGAGAAAAAAGAAAGAGCCAGAGAGCGGTTCCGTTGGACGGATGTCAGGAGAGGCGCGAGAGAGAGGCAGCGCCAACGCAGGAAGACGCCGGACGGGAAATTGGCGATCGTAGTAGGCTGAGAAGAGAGCGGCAGTCGCAGGAGAGAGAGAGAGACGATTAATCGTAGCCGCGCAAAAAACCGATCTCGCGATCTCTCTTTGGAGAAACGACGATGGAGAGAGATTGTGTGTGTGTGTATGTGTGGATGGGGTGAGGGAGATCGGGGCAAAAAGTCTAATGCTCAGAGCGGAAGAGCCGTTTCCTTCGGCTCTTTCTTTTTCTTCCCCTCCCCTCTTCTCGCCACCGACACCGACGACGTCAAAGCCGGTCCACCTATAGGCAGAAGGAAAAAGAGGGGGGTGAGCTGATAAAAACGCTGGCGCGTGGAGTACACGAGTTCGCAAGGACGAGCGGAAATGCTCGTCAAGCTTTCGGGCCAATATAAATCTATACGCGCGCGCGCGTGTGCGGCTTGCGAGAGGCAGACACCAAGTGCCTCTGCCAATAATTGTCAAGCTCCAACCTCGGCGTTACTCGCTTATTCGTCTTGCTCGTCTCTTCTTCTTCTTCTTCTTTTTGCTACGCTCCTCGTCCTTCTTAAATACGCGCCAGATCGAGCCGGAGGGAGAGGATGGGGGTATGGGGGGAGGGGGATTACAGAAACTGGCCGGCTGATTGCCTCGTTGACTGGGCTTGACGAGCTCTGAATGGAACGACGACGACGACGCCCGGAGAAAGATGTGACTGGCACTTTTCTTGCCCCCCCGGCTTTTCTTAACGACAACGACACACGCGCGCACTTACTCTCTCACGGACACGCGCGGAGGGAGCTGTCTCCGATGGTACGATTTAAAGGGCTCGAAAGGGCGTTGATTATATCCTCGATTGCTCTCCCTCTCTCTTTCCGTCTTTCGAGCTGCTACCAGATGAAAATCCGTCGCAAGAGTTAACCAAGCTTGAAAAAAAAAAGAATCATTCGATCGGGGCAAACGAAGAGACAGAGAGGAGAGGAAGATGCAACAGATAGGGGATGCAGGCTTGTATCGTTAAGGTCGTTAAACGATTGGGATCACGATTAATGCCAAAGAGAGAGAGAGAGAGAGAGAGGCGGAATGTATATATATAACCCAGGCCCCGCGGACGAGTTGACAGCTGTAAGTGCTGCGCGTGGGGAGCCGATCGATCTTTCAATTAATTCGCTACTTTCGTATTAGCCTATCCCATCTACCCCCCCGTCACCCCACCCCTACTCTTCGCAGCTCTTATCTCTTGTTTTCCCCCTCAGCGAGACAGCTACCAATCTTCTTTTTTTGCCCTCTTCATTCGATTCCTTTCCTTTGTTCGCAATCAACTTGTTGTTATTTCGTTCAAGTTCAGATTGAATAAGCACTCACGATGTAATTGTGTTTATTAGCCCGGTATATGGGTATGGCTCGATACTGGGGAGGGGAGCTGTATTAACATTGAAAATTGGAAAAAGTTTAAGAGAAAAATCGTAATTTTGTGTTAATAGAACGCGAGTTTACTTAGCCTCGAAGATGACAAATTAAGATTTATTTTTATTTTGAAAGCAAGCAGACGAAAAGAGAAACAAGGTAGAAAGGACGGAAGGAAGGACGATAGATGGAGCAAAAGAGAGAGAAACAGGAGGGAGGAGCGCGAGGGAAAAGGTGCGTAAGCCAGGTTGCAGGGAGGAGAGAGAGAGAGAGAGAAGTAAAAGAACGGTCGAGGCTTTTGAATGACGACGAGTAGAGTGGCGAGGGAAAAGAATTAAGAGATATTTAGCGAAGGCATGAATGAAACGGGATTTCAGTGAGTGTATAGAGGGGGGGGGGAGAGGTCAGGAGAAGTATAGGTAATGAGCGAAGGAGCGCGTAAGAGCAGGAGCCAAGGTAGAAAGGAGAGGAGGTGGGGGGAGCGGGGAAGCTGAAATGTCCCTTTTTCCCCGCGACTATGCACCAGGCACACTTCCGCAGTGAGAGAGCACCCATGTAGTGCGGGGTGTAACGAGCGGCACGACCAACGAGAGGGAGGGGGGCAGGTATAAAAAGCTGCATTTCCGAAGGATCAGAGCGCCAGCCTTGGCCGCGAGAGTAAACGAAGCAGCGGTATATAGCTGTACTAACAGCAGCAGCAACAGTAGTGGTAGTAGTAGTAGCAGCAGCAGCGGGGCAGCAGCAGAAGGATGTTATGATTTGCTGGGCCTATTGTGGGGACAGGGGGCACACACAGTGGGGACTTCCGGCTTATTCTCCCCGCGGCCGGGCGGGCGACTTCCGTCATTTCTTAAAGGAGCTCTCTCTCTCTCCCTCGCTCACCTCTCGCACCCGCCACTCTCTCTCTCTCCCTCTCTCTATTCAGGCATTATTTTTTACTGCCGGCGAAGAGCGCTAATTCGTCTCGGCGGCCCCCCCGGCGGAGCCCGGGAAAAACAGGCTCGGCCAACGAGGTCCCAAAGGAAAATATCAGCCCACCCCCTGCCGGCGGCGGCTCTATGCCCTCGGAGCATTCGTTCCGACTTCCTTAGGCCTAGACTTCCTTACTTCCTTCCTGCCTTCGCCTTCCTTCCTTCCGCTCGCTTAACCAACCGTCCCGTCCGGCGGCGGCGGCGGCCGTCCCTTCTTTTCACTCGGTCTTTTCTGCAACAGCAGAGAGCCCGAAAGCGAGCGATTCAATGATAACTCTCCAAGCCGGAAGTAAACGTCTTTTTCCGATTCCGAGCCAACTGCACGGCCACCATCATCATCCCCCGGCCGCCTCCTTTTTCTTCACCTCCGAGTTTACGACTCTAAGAGTTTTTCCGTGTCACGCGACTACTCGCCGAACCTTCCCTTCCTCTCTTTCCCATCTATATACCTCTTGTTTGCTCCGGCTACTGCGCATAGAGGCTAGGTGCTCTTCTTACCTTCCGACTAAATCTTTCCTTCGCTATTTCCGCTTTTTTCTTTTCCCGCGCCTTTCCCCGCTTCTTTTCTTTCCGCTCTCCCCCCCCTCCTCTTTCCAATCCCCGAGCTTTGTAACAATTTTTTTTGTTATTCTATTCTACAGAACGAGGCACACTTCCTTCCGTTGCGCTGTATAAAGCTGTATCGATCATGCCGGTTTAATGATCTGCTTCTTCTTCTTTTTTTACAAATTTTCTCGCTTCTCTCTCATTCTTGCGATGTCCGAGCAAACTTATTGTTCTCCACTGTAATAGCGAAATAATGTTCTTTTTCAACCTGTAACGATCGTTTGAAAATAGAAAAAGATTAACGTATAGGATGAGAACCTCTGACGCGATCTCTCTCTTTCTCTCTCTCTCTCTCTTGTGTGGTTATAACTTCGAGCTGGAGACGTGCATTGCGCAGTGCTGCTCAATGAAGCGGCCGTCAAAGGAGCATCAGCTATATCTGTCGCTCTGGCCCATACAACTTGAATTTGCCCCGAATAAAAGATCCGGAATAGCATTAATCCGACGAGCTTTGCGCGCATTCAATCTTCCTCTCATTATCGCAATTCACCTCTTCATCCTCTGCCAAAGCGAACAATTAAATTCATTTCTTGACGTTTGGCTTTTCAGAACCGCGAAGCCGACCTGCCGGAGTGCAAGGAGAAATACGAGGTCTGCAGTAAAGTCGACATGTACGGCGATCCCTGGGTGGAGAGGCAGTGTCGCTGCCCCTCCGGGCGGACCTGCTCGCGCAGCCTCCACACCAACGACGGCCACACGATCGTCGACAAGAGCCGACAGTACAAGATGTGCGAGCCGGTCAAGCGCCTCCCCGTTTGCCGGTACTTTAAGTAAGTACAGACTCGTGTTATTCTCAGCTGATTATAGGAAGGTCAGGTGCAAAATGATCGTTGCTTATCTAACGAATGTTTTATTCAATCAGGGACATCACGTGGACCATATCTCCTGGTGCAGGGCCGAACAACGCCACCGTGCAGAAATTCTACTGCAAGTGCCGGCCGAACAGCGTGGCGTTTCTCGTGAGGAGACAGTGGTACACCTCGCCCGACGGCACCTCAAACTTTGTCTATGCCTTTGCCTGCTCGCCACAAAGCGTAAGTTTTCCCCTCACTCCAGTCGATTATCATCAAAATAAGCGAGATGACATTGAATAGGAGAATTAATAAACCGATTGTGTCCAACAGAGGATGAAGTGCGCGGCCAAGGAGCCGTGCAAGCTGTTCACGGTGAACAGGAGGCAGGGCACCCAGCTCGAGGAGGTGAACGCCTCGCCGCTCTGCCAGTGCAACAAGGGCTACAGGTGTCCGAAGCGGCACACCGACCCCGGCGCCGCCTTCTCCAGCTACTACGGCGACAATCTCAGCATCCGGATCTACAGCGCGCACTGCCATCCGATACGCCAGAATATCGAGCCCACCTACACGCTCATCGAGTGAAAAAACTACGCCCCGCCCCCCACCGCCACCACCCCACCCTCCCCCCAAGTGTCTTCCAAGATGTGACGACCACGGCGAAAACGACGATAACGACGAGCGCGAGGTTTTGGCCAAACTCAGGCGTCGGACCGGCCCCGCGGGAAAGAAGGGAAAAGCTCAGCTCTCGACATCCTCTGGAGTACTTCGTTAACGTCGATACGAAGCGAGCGATAAGCTGTGACATGTCAGTCGTTCAACTGCACAATTTGCCTCTTGCCTTCTTCCCGGAGGACTGTAGCTCGCTTTTCCTCGTTGAAGATTTTTTTTTATTTATATATATATATATATATATTTTGTTGGTGTCGTGAGTCGTGGTAAATGCGAGAGAGAGAGAGAGAGAGAGAGAGAGAGAGAGAAAATGAGAAAAAAACGAAAAAATTGTTGAAGGTAACAAGTAAGGGAGATAAGTCGCGTGGAATGTGCTTTAAGGCGTACATACGTTCTGCGTGCCTTTGTTGTTCGCGATAGATTTTTTTTTTAAAAATACCTGTTCAAAGGTAGAATGATCGTTGAATTTTGTGTATAAATGCGTGTATAGTTAATTATTGTGTATATCCTATATAAGCTATAACGATGAATTTTTTCAAATTTTATCGACCCTGCCAAGCGACGAAGCCACGCGTTTATTCACGTTATTATATTGGTTTCTCACGTTGATGTTTCACGCCATGATATCTATTTTTTTTCTTTTTTTTATAAATCATCTTTCACCGTCATTGTCATTTGCATCACTGTCATATCATTATCACCGTCATCAACATCATCATCATCATCAGTCACGATCATCGGTACGTACGTTGTCATTCCGATGAATAAACTGCTAATCGTCCTCCCCTATAGTCCGAGTTCGCTAGGTAAGCTGCGGACCCACGGGGGGGAGATCAGATCTGCCGACGGACAATCATACTAGCTCTGTCACGCGAAAACTATTTTACTATTATTATACTATTTTAATTATCATTATTATTAATTTTATTACTATTATCATTAAAGAAAAAAATTACTATTACTGCTACAACTATTAGTTGCATATCGCATCGTCAACGTCATTATTACCATTCGATATAAGTATTATTGTGTATTAATCGATTTTATAATCTCTGCCATGTAATGACGACTGTACATATTAACTGAAATGAAATTAAGGTATTGCGCTACGACTACTATTAACTTAAACTCTATTAGGGACTGCAGCAAAGAGAATGATGATAAGTCGATTTGATATCGGCCTAAACTTGTGTTTAAATAATTACATTTTAATAAAATCTATTAAGATGCTGTTAAACGAGTCTCATGCTTCTTGAATTCTCAATCTGTACGCACACAATCAACCTACCGTTGTACATTTAATTTTATAATTTTTCCAATACTTAAAATTACGCGGTTTATATTGTAATTCGTTCGACGATGTACGTTTGTTTACCATGAGATTTATGGTAAGGAAGATACCTGCGCGTTAACAACGCGTTTGCCTCGTTACTCCTAGATGTCGCTAAGCATCTGTGCCGCAAGTGCGTGGAAAAGTTGTATTTGGTTGTTATGTGTATATGCGTATACGAAAATGAATTTTGTACTTTTATTTAAATCTACGACTATAAGTAAAAGATTTGTACGACAGCCAACACAATTGCAGGCTCAAGCTTAAACTATCGTCATGTATTTGCCGCAAGGAAAGGACGAAACGAGAAATTCAGTGCTTCCAGCGTAGTTTAAGTATCGAAAGTGTAATGGATACTCCCGATTGTAGGCGAAGTATCTCGTCACTGTCAATATTTAACTTGCCACCCCACCTTACCGAGTTTAATGAATTTTTCCATTTTTTTTTCTTCGGTAATCGCGAGGAGGTCGATGAAGAGAGAAGGAGATACAAAAAGAAAGAAAAAATAAACGAAATAACTTATTTTTATTTATTCTTAAATTATTTTATATTTAAAAAAAAATGTTTCGACATAAATATTTATATGTATGTTAATAGAGAAAATAACGTAATAAATTCGAATTGAATACAAAGGAAAAATTGTGCGAAAGATTATTTATTGCGTTTGCTTTTTTTTCAGGAAACGAGAATAAGGAGAAGAAAAAAGAAAAAAAATCCTCGTGTATCCCACACTTTTAATATGACTCGGAGAGTCGCGTCTCGAGGGATATACATCGCGGAAAAGGGCTTAAGGGATAAATAGAGATAGCGGACAAATGCGGGAAGGTGGAAGTCGGAATGTGAGGAAGGAATCCGAAAGACAAAGAGAAGCGCTAGTGAGTGGGAGGAGGAGGAGGAGGAAGCCGAGTCAGACTTGAAGATACATCGGGAATCAATATGTATGTGCAGATGGGAAGGAGCTGGAGGAGGGGGGAGTCGGTGCAGTTTATAAATACATATACATGGAAGAGTAGAGAGAGAGAGAGAGAGAGAGCCTGGCCCATAGGTGGATAGAACTACGTAAAGAGAAAACAGAGAAAGAGCGGTATATAGGTAGTAGGGAATAAGCGGGAGTAAGCCGCGCATATATGCAGAGAAAGAGCGAAGGAGCGCGGGAGGGAGGCATCGGCGCCAGCAGCAGCAGGAGCATCAGCATCGGGGAAGCAGGAGCAGCAGTCCGTAGAGTCTGCTATTTTGCAAAAGGAGAAAGAGTAGAGGGGCAGGCGGAGGGGGCTTCCTCTCTCGCTTCCCTCTATCCGGTAAATCATTGCCCGTATACATGTATATCGATGGATCGATCGGGGCTTCTCGATATGGCACGCGGACCTCCTCGTGCCGGCTCCTGCCGACGCCGCTTGCCGGTAGTATAGTCGTGAGTTGAACCGCGGAGAGCAGCTCTCAAGAGCTCCGCGCGCTCGCCGGACGGCTAGAGAGAAGGAAGGCCGAGTAATCTCCGGGCCAATGTCAAGGTTCGTTCTACTTGCGATACTAATACAGCCTCGCGGCCCGGCCTCCCTATACCAACTCCTGCCTATCTCGCTGCTTCTCTTCTTGCTGGCCCCCTGCCTCCTCCTGCCTCTCTTTTCTTCTCTACCGCCGCATCGCTGTCTTTTACTTCGCTTCGTTGCTCTGACTGCCCCCTTTCTTCTCTCTCTCTCTCTCTCTCTCTCTCTCTTTCCACCTCCTCCTCCTCTTTTTTTCTATCTTTCTCTCCTCCTATACCATCCCATCCTCATCGTCCCTCTTTCTCTTCCTCTCTATTCCACTGCCGCTTATTCGTTTTTCTTCTTCTTCCACTTCCTAGTCTTCCTTTTCTTCCTGCCCAGCTTCTTCTGCCTTCTCTGAACAGCCAATGCTTTTTTTTCTCCATTTCAATATGTATTTTATAAGCATTGAGGCCACTTTGTCGTGTATTTTTATCTCCCCTGACCCCCTTCCTCCTCTTCTCGTCTACTCACGAAGGGCTAATTTAGTCTTGCAGTACGATTATTTTGTTGCCCAGGAAAAATCATCCTTGTTTTCTCAATATGATTTATGCGGAGAGGAGAGTAGGTTCGCGTGCCTTGGAACTATTTCATATAGGCCGAAGAGCTCGGGCCTATTGCATTTTCTTCGATCAAAGTGCAAATATTCGATTATATTCTTTGATCACTGATAATACCGGGTAAGAGCATAGTTTTTGCCCACTGCTCTTTGGCTATGATGGAGTTTTTCTTTTTTTCCCTTTTTTTATGCGACAGGAAGCTGTGCAGTTGCGTAGATAAATTTCTGGAAGTAGTGGCAACGGAAGAGAAGTTTGCCAGGGTTTAAATTGTTTTTTGTTTTTTGTTTGGAAAAAAATCTGTCTGGTAATCGTGAAAAGTAGTTGAAGTACGAAACATTTCAGATTTATTTTCAGCAAAGTCGACGAGTGCTGTGGGTAAAGCAGAAGAGACATATCAACATAGTACGAATGAAAGTTTTTAGATTGTCGTTATTAAAACGCGGTGCGTCAATATTTTTCTCTCATATAGCCATAGCCTTGATTCCACTCGGCAGTTTAAAATTTTTCAACGTTCGCTCAACGTTTACCCGTTTTATTCAGAGAAACAGAAAAATACAAATATTCCAAAAATATCCGGATAACAGTAGAATACAGACAAAAAATAAAACACGAAAAGGACAAAACAAGTTATCGTTTTAAATAGCGTCACGCGGAAATAGATGACACGGCAATAACTAGATTCTTGTTTGCTTATTCGAAAGACAAATAGCTTTAGAAGCATCGGCTCCCATTTCGTTGAAAGCCAGCAAAGCGCACACAAATCTCGCCTGCAATTTCCTGGTCCCAAAGGACAGTGTAAATTGGGCTGGATGTTATATGCCAAGCGCAACGATTGAAACCCCTGCACGTGAAATAAAAGCAAAGCTTAACAAGAACAGCAGCGGCAGGAGGCTACAAATGAAACGTGAACTGCGCGTGATTCGCAGATTGAAAAATAAGCATATGAATAGGCGCAAGGGTAATGAATGCCCGGTATAGTGTCGAGGAGTGGTATAAGAACCTCCGGAACGAGCAACAGGTATGATTAGCCTCGGACTCATATCCGAATGCTTTACGAGCCTAGGCTACGGAGCGAATTGAAGAAATGGCAATAACCAATGGGACACGGGATATATCAAGTGCGATCCGGGCGCGAGCCGAGCGGGGGGAGGGATGTATAGGATAAGGGTAAATCAGAAGGGTAAAGCATAACGACGTGGCAGTGGGGGATGAGAGAGGAGCTGTATAGCCCCGCACTCGGGTCTCGGCAAGGATGCGCCGATGGGTGGAGAGGTAGGTAGGAGGGGGTCATTGGCCTGTTGCTGCTAGCCGAGCGATGCCAGCGTTAAAGCCACACGAGGGCCCTGCGCTCGCTCTCTCTCGTGGACTGCTATCAAGCGAGAGCTGTATACAGCTAGGCGCTGTAAGGGCGCGACGAGGCGTAAAAGTCACGCGATATCCTTGCTCGGCGACGATTACCCCTCGATATTGGCAGCCGCGGCGCGCCGAGCCAGCGGCAGCCGTACACTGCACTTAAATCGCGCGCATCCTTCTCTCTTCCTCATCCCCTTCCTCGGATCCGCTTGACTTCCCTCTCCCTCTCTTTCGGTCTTTGGCAAAGTGATAATTTTTCATAATGCTTTTTTACCTCGGCCGCCTGGCGCTGGAACGTGCGCGCGAGCGCGAAGCTTCATCATTTTCCAGCGTAATGAAGCTCCGGCTGCTATAATCTAAAAGTCCTGAGAGACGCTTCTCGCTTAATGGAGCCAGGCCTCCCCGATACACCAGAGGCAGACGGAGGGAGCAAGGGGGTACGATCTCGTGCGAGAGAGAGAGAGAGGGACAGAGATTGCCGGAGCTGGTGGTAGTGGTGGTGATGCTGCTGCTGCGACCTGTCACGCTAAATAATCATTATCCCCTGACCCCGTTTGCTATCCAACGCCGGCATGCCCGATTTTCTACTCATTATTGTTATTAGACATCTGCAGTACCATCCGTGCCGGGGAGAGGGAGAACCCACCTCCTCTGTAGCCCCTTCCTTCTTCCTTCTCCTTCTAGCACTGCTCCTATCTCACAGCCGCTAAATCAAATCAAGGAGTCACGGGCACAGCTAAACCCCTCTCCCTCTCGCTCCTTACCCCTTCTCTCTCGCTCTTTCTCTCCGTCTCGAGATCGATCTCTTGCGCTCCGTTTACGCGCGCGTGAGTGCGCTCGTGCACACGTCGGAATTTTCAGCGTGAGATCGATTTCAAATCTTCCTACCTCCCCTTCCACTCTGCTTCCCCCCTGGCCAATCCCCCTTCCTCCTCCCAAGCACACCGTCGTCCACCTTCTCTCTATCTCGGCTTTGCCGCGACGTTAATCTCGCCGCGGGTATATATTTCACCCGCATACGGGTCCGCGGAACGAATTTCCTTGGGAAATGAAAAATTCGGAAGTTTCTGCACGCGCGAGCGCGCGACTCTCTCCACCTCGTCCTCCTCTATATATATGTATATGCAAACCGGCAACTTTTAATCGAAATATTTCCTCCTCCGTTGCCTCCTTTAAATTTTATTTTCCTTATGTTCGTATAAATATAGACGCGGCGACAAAAAACAGAGGAGGCATGATTAATTTAAGATTTAAACCTTATTAAGCTCGGAGGAATTATAGGCGAGGCGAGATGGATTTTAAAATTCAGCGTAATGGCAAAGTTGAGGCTGCTTATTTTTGGGGTGCTGACTGAGGTTGAATCGTCTCTCTCTCTCCTTCGGCCGGAAAGTATATTAGAATTTCAACGTATTAACAATGTGAGTTGGCCGAATCCCCCCCTCCTCACCCGAGTCCTCGAGCTTAGCGAAACTAGAATACAATAGAATTTGTGCCATTGTCTATAAGCCGTAGCCCTGATATTTTATCAATTGTATATAGAGATAGTATCATGTGGGCCCAGCCTTGCACACGCGCTTATATTCGCGAATTTTAATGCCCTGGTAGAGATTTTCACCATCGGTTGACCAGATTATCGCCATATTTTTCGAACTATGGCGATATTATGGTCGATAATATGGCGAAATTACAACTAC
>JAPYYQ010002771.1:0-22734 GCA_030522585.1 Anagyrus pseudococci | reverse complement strand
AAGTGCTATTAAAGGAAATAATAAACAATATGATAGTTGCTTTGTAACAGTGATTTCTGATATATACCTATATATTGGTAAAGAGCCACCTTAAAAAGACGCCGAGAAAGTAGCATCGGCGGTATGTACGCGGCTCACACCTATCGCCGCCCCCTCTTATTTTTCCTGGACCTTATACGAGTTGCGTGAACCTACCGCGAATTTGCTGTTTACGTATCACGCGAGCCCTCTCTCCCAACGTCTCTGACAACAAGAGAGCTGTTGTGTCGTCTCATGTGCTGCGTTATGTATACACACAAGCGAGCCAAGTGCAAGAGAAACTATCGAGTGTCGAAGAAGTGGAAGGAGAGAGAAAAAAAAACACAAGGCAGAGGAGAATAAGCGATAATAAGAGAGGGAGAGAGAGATAGAGAGTCGGGGTCTGTGTGTACGCGGTGCGGTCGCCGGCTCTGCTGCGCGCGCGGGAGAGGAAGGAGGCGGCGGCGACGACGTGCGTATACGGCTGCACGTACAGAGGAGGCGAGGGCAGTAAACGAGGTTAATTGACATTAAAGAGGGGACAATTAGACGCTCGCTCTCCGTGTGCGCTCCCTCTGCCAAGCTGACGACGTCGCCGAGGACGGAGGAGAACCCGCCGCGGCGGTTAGCTGTCTCGCGCGCGCCGAGGCTCCGAGAGCCGGCGAGACGTCGCTCCCGGTCCAGTCGGAAGCGGCTCTCGCTACCGCGCGCTTCTTTTGAATACACATCCGGTCGCGCACCGCCCGCTGATATATTTCAACGAACACGTGGCCTCGCCGCGTGGATGTGTTTATAAAGCCGCGAGTGCAGGGCTGCGCGCGCGCCCGCCCACCGGCGACCGTTGTGATTCTGCGCCCTGGGAATTTCTCGAGAAAGTGCCTCAGCGTCCCGCCCGATTCGCTTGAAAAATAGAGGGCCAACATTTAATGTTACTGTTGTGCCTGGAGAAGGGGAGATTGTTTGCTTTTTTATTAGTCTTTGAGGAGGAGAAGAGTGTGGGACCTTCGATGATTGACCGGTGATAAGTCGTGAATGACTTTATAAGTTTTGGTAATTGCAGTTTTATTGGGTGCACACTGGCTTTTACTGCTTGGAAAAATAGCGCGCTCGACCTTGCGGATTTAAAATAGATTGTTTTTTTTCCCTTAGTGGGTGACTGTTGGTTGTTGCGTTGATAAAACATGGAAATTGTATTGTGATGACGTTTGAATAATAATGATGATGGAAAGATCGCGTTTGTATAGTTGTTTCAGTCAAACTGGAGTATATTCGAAACGTGAAAAAATTATGAGCATTTTTTCGTTCATTTTGCAATAACGTGAGTTTAAGAATTCAGTAAAGGGACAGTGATGTAAAAATTTAATAATTCTTTTTCTTCTAGTTGATGCTATATCTTTTTGTGTAATCAGAAAAGCATAACAATCACAAGAATTCGGTTGTACGATAAATCGCGTTCTAGATACATTATATAGCGATAAGATTTTATTAAATAATACGCTTTTGAAAACTTATTATTTTCACATTTCTTTTATCTTGCTCATGACCAACATAGATTCGTAAACATAAATTTGCTTTTAAAATTTTTTTCCCAACAAAGTAAAAATTGCTTTTGCAGCGTTTATTTTTCATCCTTTTATTATTTACTTCAATCCGATCCAACAACAACAAAAAATATCTACTCTAAAAATTAACATATATTCAAATATTGTGTCGTAATCGACCATCCACGTGTTAAACATTATTTTTATACGCGCAATAAAAAAATCCAAAGTCACAAAAAACAAGCTTAGTATCGGATGCAGCTTAAAATATAAAATTTTTTCTCTAAATTATATAGATAATTCCGCGAGCAAAGACAACGCAGAAGAGAGCCCCCGCAAAGTTTGAACGATCGCGTGATTTATACGTTGCCACGTACCTTACGATCCTCAATTACTTTTATTTTACCGGCAAACTGGGTCGGCATAATAAATTCTTACATAATTATTTCAGAATGAAAAGCCAGATTCTAGGCGTTTAACATAAATCACCGGGTTATATATGTATGCACGTTGACGCGAACGAGTGGGAGAAAGAAGGAAGGGGCAAAAACAGATCGGGGTAAATAGAAAGCAGTGATACGGAAGGTATAAGGCTGGTGGTCGGAAGTGCATTCCGCAGCGGCGCAAAAAGACATTTTCATCGCTGTACAGCAGATAAGCTGGCCGGGCGGGGGGGGGGGGTGTGGGCGAGGGAGCGCCCCGGCTTTGGTATAAACTTTTAAAAGCCGGCGCGCGTGCGAGCCAAAAAGCAGCACACTCGGGCAGCAGGGGAATCGATATGACGTTTTATAACTCCGCTACACGAACTTTCCATCTGTCGAGGTCGGGGGGCCGGGGGGCGCGCACGAGAGCAGTAAAAGACAGTGTCACCCACGCTCTTCTCCCCCTGAAAAAACTTTCGAACCCTCAAATGGTCTTCAGATAGCCAGCGGGCCGCGACAGATTGTCGGCGAGGACAGCCTTCCACGGAGGCGTTATTAAGCGTGAGCCAAACGAAAAACAGGAGGAGGAGGAAGAGGAGGGTTGGCTGGCGAATAACAAGTCGATTGTGAGAGCCGAGGGCTGCCGAACGAGCGAGCGTACACACATGTCCCGGCTCGCCGGGTTTAATAATAAACCTTGAAGTCCCCCCGATTGGGTGTGTGTGTCTGTGTGTTCGGTGCGTGTATACGCGCGTGGACGGTCCGCCGCTAGGATGACGAGTCCGCGGCGACTGGTCACGGCGACGCCGACGACCCCGACGACACCCCAGTACTGCCTACTGCTGAGCAAGTCGCGGAAAAGCGAGCTCTTCTTCCTCAATTCCAGCCTCCTACTGGAGATGACCCTGCGACGCGTCTTCAAGGGTGAGTTTCTCTCCCCCACAGAAGCCGAGGCCACCAAGGCACGCGCTGCTGCGCCATAACGTACATGCTGCTGATTCAATTTCGACGCAGCGCCCACAGCTTCTCTTCTATAAATGCGCGTGACTCACCCTCTCTCTCCCCCCCCCTCCCTCTCTTCCCTTCCGCTCACTCCCTTTATGCTGCAACTGCAGTTACCAATTCCCTCCTCCCCCCGCCTCTTCTTCGGTGATCTCCTTCGTTCTTCCTCTCGTGCCATTGTTGTCTTATTCACGACGCAAATGAAGTGGGTTAGACACGCCACTTGTTCCCTCTCTCGCCGATTGCGCCGACTGGAAGTACAAAAGTTGATTTACGTCCACGTGAACCTTTGAAAGTCTTACGTTGACTTGTGAAACGGAAGTAAACTTTGGCTAATTTCGCTCGATCTGCTTCATTAAATTCCCATGCTGGCAAATTGACGCAAATAAAGTGTCTTCCTCAAAGGCTAATGATCAGTTGAATAATTACAGCTGCCTCGTGAACGTCGCGAACCATAATCTACAGGGAAATAAAACTTTTTCGACTATTCGTTTTAGTTTGGATATTGTAGAAGGTCACGATCATTTGAATACAGACGGAGCCGTTATCTTTATTCGAGCCCCGAGCACATACAAAATATTTATTCGATCGATCGATTGCATCTCTCCTTTCGACGTTCTTTTATTAACTCGTGAACTGTCGCTGCTGCGGCTAATGTTACGAGTGTGACTTAATCAACTTACGGCTGCTCCCTCGTTAAGTTTTTACAATTGTGCGAATGTTTATTCCCGCTGTAAAAATAAACACAAGCAGAAATAAAAAAAAAGAAGAAGAAAGAAGAAACTGATGAATCACATAGAGACACTTTTATTGCGCGCCATTTACAGACTTACGCTCGCGCTATAATTCGCACAACGTTTTCATATTTATTGTTTTCCATGAGATCTTGGTCCGTCACACAACTTCGATAACCTTTTTTTTATTCATTGCCCGATTCTTGTGTTTCTCTTCTTTTGTTTTATTCGACCTTTTTGCCGATTGGACTCAATTCCTGGATTTAAATTCTATCATTTAAAAAATAGACGTTTCAAACCATTATTCTATCCTCTCTTAGCGTTTGCTTGAGGGCTCGATGAGTTTGTATATACACGTTCTCTTGTTCCTTGCTTGGCTATAGGCACGAGAGTTGGACGAGCCAGCGTCTCTGCTGACGTATTTTTTCTTCGATAGAAATCTCGATACGAAAATAGCATCGAGAGGCCCTGTCGACTAGTAACATCACCTGTCGGGCTACAATAAATCCCGATATCTTTACCGACGTGTGAATTTTTGCGGCGCTTGGTAAAATATTGTTCCAAGTAGCCCCGATAATCCTCGAAACATCATACCTCAACAAAGTCTTCGATTGTATAAGCACTTCGCATTAACAATGAAAATGATTGAGAAAAACAATCGACCATGTATCGGGCCCTCAATTGCAACAACGTACCCCAATAAAAGTCTCCCCTCACGCGCGAGAGAGAGAGAGAGAGAGAGAGAGAGAGAGAGAGAGAGAGAGAAAGAGAGCTGCCGTTACGTCAACAAGCTGCGAAGCTCGGCTGTAAATCAATGAACAAACAATACACCTCACACGAGATCAAGCCCGAGCCTGTCCATCAGCATCGCACCTGCCCTGCCCCCGTCCCGATCCCGCCAATATTTTCCAAATTAACAAGCCGCCACGTCGTCCTAACGTCCTCGATCGCGGCTCCGAATAGCTAGTCGTTTAACACGCGCACCTCTCGGCCAATTAGCGGACTCTGGCCGAGGACGAACGACAGAATAGAAAAAAAAGAAGAATATATCGAGAGAGCCTCGGGCAGTGCAATGCTGTTACATAACAGCAGCAGCAGCAGCAGCCTCGTCCGAGTGAGAGAGACGCGAGCTGCGGGTATCGGACGAGTGCACCGATGCGACGCGCGGCCGTGCGTATACTGCGGACTAATACAACTCGAGTGCTTATCGCTTCCCTTCCCCGTTTCTTTCTGTTGCAGGCAAGGGAGCGCGCGCGAGGATGCCCACGCAGACGGCGGAGACCGACGATATTCGCGTTAAAATCGTCTACAATGGGTAAGTTTATTTTTCTCTAATGATCAATTTTTTTTCGATTTTCACCTTCTCTCAGCTATTATTGTCGGCGCAGGTTGAAGTACGGGTGTAGAAAATGAGTGCGCAGTGTAATGTCCGACGGGAATGAAAAATAAGCGCAGGAGTATATTTGCAATATACACGCTCTCGTGCGCGTGTAATAATAGATCCGCTGGTGTTCATCGGGTTTTCCGCGTAATTCGAACGCGACGCAATCGCGAGACAAAGATGAGAAAGAGAGTTTATGGCGAGCGAGTAAGATGGCAGTACAACAGGGTGCGAATTGATCTCCTTTGTCTCGAGTCTCGAGCTTTCTTTATCAGCCGTCGTTCCTCGAACTGATTTTACTACTTGGCATAAAAGAGGCGACGGGACTAAGAGGTACGGTTTTATTATCGCGTAAAGGGATATAAGCCTCTGGGACGCGGGTGTTTATTAAAAGCCACGCTCGCCAAGTCCCGTTTTTCTTTTTTTATTCGCCGCTCTTCTGAAACTGCAATAAATCCTTTTTTCGCTTTATTTTTCATCCGGCCCCCATCCTCCACTCGAATATTCCATGTCGTTAATGCGCCGAGGAGAAAAAGTTTTAATCCACCCGCACGATTTTGCTCTTTACTCCGCTTTCATCAAGGAAGGCGCGCAAGCCTCAAGAGCCGCCGAGCTTATTCTCGAAAGCTTTAACGATCTCTCAAGCAAAGCTTCTCGCGGGCTGTGCTTGAAAACGAAATGAGCAGCCGGTATAGCGAGGTGGCAGTTAACAAAACAAAACTCGGCTGGCCGGCTCTAGACCGATATAAATAAGGTAGAGAAAAAAAAGCTAAAGGGTCGCGGAGGAGTAGAAAAAGGAACGGCAATTTCGGCGAAAAAGCAAACACGCAAGCTGAGGAGAAAAGCACGTGCTGAGAAAAAGGGAAGGGCTCACGGGTAGTGGGAGCGGAGGGGGTGAAAGAGCTGAGCTAGGGAGAAGGGTGAAGATAGCACGGTGGACTGTCGTTGCACGCCGTAATCACGTCGAAGGAAAAGCCCCGACGCAGCGTCGGCGCATCGCTAATTAAGAGTTCGCCTCAGTGCTCGGTAAAAGAGCCAGCAAGCTTTTTCTCTCCCTCTCTCTCTCTCTTAATTAAGAAGCAAAAAGTCGAGACGCACGGAGAGAAAGAGAGGGATAAAAGAGCGAGGAAGCGAAAAGCTGTCGGCGACGTAAGCAGCGCGTTCGTTTGTTACAGGGAGGTCCAGATAACGTACATAACGGCGGGCATCAGCGTGGACAAGCTGCGCGAGGAGATGAAAACAATATGCGGCTTCGGTAGCCAAGGACCCGGGCCCGACCAATTCACCATGAAGTGGGTCGACGACGAAGGCGATCCTTGCCGCATCGTCTCCCAGCAGGAGCTCGACGAGGCCCTTAGGCTCTACGAGCTTGAGAAGGACACCGAGATTACCATCCATGGTAAGTAACACTTGCGAGATTACGGTTATGTTAAGACCAACGCTGAGCGAGTTCAACGAGAACTTTTGCCAAACTATCCTCAAAGCGCATCGTGAGATTGCTCTCGTTAATGCTGGGCTTCTCTTTTTTTTATGTGCTACTGAATTATTTAAAAAAAAGTTATCTTGATGATGGCTGAAATTGTTTGTACGAATTCTTTTTAAATGCGCATTAATATAATTATCTCAACTGCGCCCCGTGAAAACACTGATTTGCAACGAAGATAGGCTACAAATTTATCGGATTTAAAAGAATCAACAAATACTTCGATAGATCTTCGGTAGGTCCTACCATTTTCTGTATTTCAACGAAAGAAGAAGAAGCTCAATAAAGCGCGATGATCTTAGGATCGGCCCTTAGGGAAAAAAGTGGTTTCCTGATGTGAAGTGGGAAATGAGTTGGGGACGGGGTTGCGGGGAGGAGGGAGTTTTGGGAGCTAGAAGTCAACCGGGTTCTGGGGTGGGTAGGATTTTGTTCATCTTTTTTTTTTTTTTTTTTTTGCTTCCCCCGACCTTTTAAGTTTATTTAATGATCTTACGATTTTCTTAGTTTCCAAGGATCGTGAAATTAAATTCCCTTTTTCTTTTGAAAATTCTTCGATCGTGAACAAAAGGGACTTGGAAATTTCGTTATAAATGACGATTAAAACTTTCTTTGATATTTTTCAGAAGAATTCATAGCCCTATATGCCCAAGCACGTTTTACGTTATTTTGTAAGAAAAATTGTTTCGCGTACGCCTTCTATTGGGGCTCTGTAGATTATCAAATTGGTTTTTGTAAAATAATAATTTATTTTTTTCACTTTCTCACTTTTTATTGACAGTTGTACTTCAATCAATCTACGTAAAGGCTAAGACAATAAATTACTATTCAAATATGTCAGTACTGTTTACAATCAAAAAACAATACATTTTCTCGCAACAAAATTATCTAAAAATAACTTTATGTCGATAAAACGAGCGATCTTTTTAAAAGTTATAAAAAATTCATTGAACCCGCGCTTCTACCACCTCTTTCTCTTTTTTATAAAAAAATATTGTTCTTACAAAAAAGCCCCAGCTTTTGGACGTCTTATATCCAGCGAACCTTAACCAGAAAGGCTGAAATAGAAAAAGGGTAGCATGGGGATGAAGCCAAAGAGAGAGAGATAGAGAGAGAGAGAGAGAGAGACCTTCTTTCTATTCTCGTATCTTTTGAGAAGCCGTCGAATTGGAAAAATTCATGTTTATGACCGGACGCAGAGGCGGCCAAGCAGCCTAACTTATCGGCATCTGACTGTAGGGGTTTAGAAAAAAAGAGGGCGAAAAAATCCATTAGGTCTGCAGCGCGGCTGAATTTGCCTGGTCACCGGGCCCTCTAGTCTCTCCCCTTTCTTCCTCAGCTTTAAGATTTTGTTTTTCCAACCAGGCCGAATCTCATCTCTTTTTTACGTTATCCTCCGCCGGTAGTTCCGTCTCTGGCGTATTTATTTTCGGCCCGGATGGATCGAATGAATATTCACGAGCAGTCGCTCGCGTTCACAGTGAATTGCAATATAGAAAAGTTTTTCAGCGCAGAGAGTCGGCTTTTATGCCTCGCATCTCCGAGTGTATAAGGTGCGTCTCGATATCAGAAAAGCAGTCGGCGCGATAGGGAATAAAAGAGTGGGATGAAGATTCTTTAGCGGCGCCTCCGAAGCGCGCCATTCGCCCTATCCCATTCGGTTATTCATGGCTTACTTATTAGACAGTTTTCCTGAATTTCTATCAACCACTCTCGTACAGTTGCAGGCTTTTTCAAAATCGAGAAAATTTGACGCATACAGAAATCCGTTCGCTAAAAACCTCAATCCTGCAAATATCCCGCAGAAATATTTTCAAAGTTGTGCTCTACTCCTCCACGACCTCTCGTCGATTATGACTTATTTAGTAAGTGGTTGAAAGCTTCGTTCGTGGGCGATCGGTCAGCGGAAAATCCGGCGTCGTAACGATAAATCCCGGTATAGGTCAGGACGTAATTGCCCACGCGATCGTACTCCCACACGCGAAAGCAAGTTTGCCGCGTGCAACTCTGTCTATTGAGTCTGATGAGGATGGACGTCTCGTACACCCAAAATCTCAAGATTCATATTATTTATCGGGATTTCAAAGTTTCATCGACGAAGTTGATAAATGGAGAAATATTTTAGGGCAAAAAATGTCCAACATCATTTCTAGTATCAAAGCGTAATTTTAAACATCTCGACATTTCATTCTCATCAAATTTCAATCGTTCACGGAGAGAAAAAACCAATAAAAATTATTGACGTTTTCCGTAAAAATTACCGATGCGCTACGGTAAAGTCGGACCGTTTGGACACATGTGGCAATTTTACTAGTGCTGCCACAATGTTTACTGTGGAATCCGTCGAAAACGTAGAAGTCGTCTACAATTTTTACGGATTACATCGGTAAAAATGAACATAACCAAACTTTTTCAGATTAAGGAATAAAATTATTTGCTATTTGACATAATAATATCCAATTAAGAAAAAAAAAACAAGGTCATTAAAATTAGGAAAATAAAAACGTAATGTTTTATAAATTTTTTATTAATTTATAGAATATAAATTTAAATTCCTCTTTGTACAATAAAAGTTTTAATAGGCGTTTTTACAGCATGGGACGTAATGACACTACATAGATCTTCTTGATAAATAAATTTAAAGATGGAACTACTATTTATAATTTCATACAATTCTGTGTGTTCATCTAAACCAACATTTAATGTTTGACAAAGAATACAAAATTTATTTTCATTTAAAATTATTTTTCTTATTCTATAAAATTCTGGTTCATCTTCTTGTGGTATAATAATAATATTATTAACTACAAAATTTATACCGTTAAATTTAATTTTTTTAGTTACTAAAACTTCCATCGAGAGACTTTTTAAACTCGCGGGCAAAGTCTTTTCAACAAATTTTAGTTCTTCCCAATCGTTCATGCACTCAAGCTTGGATATGACTGAAGATTCCTTAGATGTATCACATTCTTTTATTAGTCTGTAATTAAATCTTAATTGATTTTTAACCGCTATAGTGTGATTTATATTGAGTCTGCTAATAGCAATTCTTGATCCGATTTTAGCATCTCGGTGCTTACTTTCGTAACGCATGCAACTTATTTTCCAAAGTGGACCAACTAAAGAACTAACTGACGCGTAATGCACAAGGAAATGATGTTTGGGTTTCAAGCTACCAGGAAAACAACTGTTTAAATTTCGCAAATACTCAGCAATGTAAACACGTAAAACGTCTGCAGTATCTGATCGCCAATCTGGACTTACTAAAATATTTGTAATGTAACACAATTGTTGCAATAAGCACCATACTTTATTATTTTTTGGAATCCAATGTGCTATAATTAATTTTATATGTTTAATTAAACAGAGCATTTCTGATGCAGACATAATAATTCTTTTTTTTTGTAAATGATTCTCCATAATTTCTTGAGGCTTATTTTTGTACAAGCCGTAATTGAACGCTCTTATAAATCTATTTAACTCATTTAAATTAAATAACTTTTCAATGAATATAAATTTATGCAAAATCTGTGCTAAGTCATACTGAGCAACACCTTCCAACAAGTCATGCATAACGTCAACTGAAATGTTCTTTGTTACGTGAAAGTCTGGTATTCTATGAAATACACACCATTCTCTTATCCCTGTTACTTTAAAATTTTCAACTTGTACATCTTTATCATATGTTTTGAGAGATCTAAGTTCACATTGAGCTTCATGAAAACAAGATTGAATATCGTGTTTCATAATTTTACAAAATCTACAAAATAGATTTGCGTTGAAACTAGTAGAAAATCCTAGCAATTGGTGTAGTCCCAAGTTATCTCCAAGTACCAAACATAATTTAAAAAATATTTGTTTAGTGCCTTCGTTGTGAGTAACAGTTATTCCACTGTTTTCTAAAAATAGTAATTCATCAATTGCTTTTTGAAATACTGTTTTATTTTTAAATTCCGCATAATCTATAGTGTTGAAAATCAAGAACTGGAAGATATTTTCTAATTTAGATTGCATTTCAGGAGGTAAGCATGCAATTGAAACATAAACTGCCCCGCATTTTGCAATGACTTTATGGCTGCCTATGGGGTTGTTGTTCTCAAAGTCATCAAAAAACAGAAATATGGGTAAAACTATTTTATCATTGAAGTTTTCCACAATGTCTTTCCATAATGAACATTGGATGAAATTAGAAATTATTTCTGTATTGTTGTGTAATTCAAGCATGTATTCTAGAGTTGAATCCAATATATTTGGAATTTCAAAAAAAGCTTTGAAAACTCTTCTTAAAGGAATAAATTCTGCTGTAACTTGTACTATTTTTAAACAAGATGAATCTTTAGTGTTGATATATTCTTCTCTTTCACCTAATAAATATTTTTCAGGTCTGATAAACGTTTCAAGGGATTCAAAACTATTGAAAACTCTGTATTCTGTTGAAATTTGATTCATTAATTGCTGTTTATTTTGAATAATTTTTTCAATGCATGCTTTATTTTGTTTCAAATCACAACTTGTAAAATTGCTTTCTACAATTTCTTTTTTTATTTCATTTGTAACTTTGTTGAGTAATGCTGAAGTGTCATTAATGATTTCTTGTGCTCTTTTTCGACTAACATCTGCATAACCATACATTTTTGCAGCAAAAATAATGACATCTTTGTTCATTGATTGCTGTGCGCCAATTTGTTTGCCATTAGAGGCAAACGCAGAAGATGCTTGATTTAAATTCACAGAATTATCAGAAAATTGTTCATCGAGAGGAGCAGAGGTTGCTTGTACATTTTTTTCAGTATGTACATTTTTTTCACTTATATTATTATTCACATTACAAGACGATTGAAGGATAGGTTCAAATTTATGGCTACTTTCTTCAGTTCTTAATTTTTTTGTAGCACTGCAGTCCGATTTCTCTACTGTACTAATACTACTATCTACAATAATGTTGCAACTTGTGCTATCACAAAGCTGAGTCTCAATAACTGATTTATGAGTTGTTCTAAGGTGTTTTCTGAAAGAATCATAAGATGCATAACTCTTTCGACAACTTCTATCACAAATATATCTAGATATTTTAGGATGCGCATATTCCATATGCATTAAAAAACATTGCTTTTCAATAAATAGACATTCACACAATGAACAATTAAACATGCTGAAGATTTTGTTGCTCAGCTATTATATGCCTCACTTCACCAATCAAAGATAAAATTGATCTATTACAACAATCTGTTACGAAGCAGATGTTATAAAAACATTTTTGAATAAAAATCCAAAACGATGATGATCTTTCAGGATATTTGCAATCAAGTGCTACAAATGTCTTAAAGCAGAGATCAATGGCTTGTAAAGATGAGTCAGCATTATAGATAGTGTCATTGACAACTACATAAAATGCTTCTATTTGTGCTACGGGACCAACAAATATTACTAGTGGTTGAAAAGTTAAGTTAGCTGCCCTTAAGTCGTTTTTCATTCTATCTAGTGCTCCATGAATTTCACCTGCAGTCTACAAAACAATATTACAATATCATAAACATTTTTAACACATGTAATGTTAGTCTTAATTAAATATAAATTTACCTCAACATGTAGCAAGAAAGACTGTCTTTCTTGTTCAATTGATGAAATTTCTGCTGTTTGCTGAGTACCATCCTCTTGGCGATTCACTCTTTTTCTTTTTTTATAACCTTCTACAAGGTATGGTAATAAATAAAATAATACTGCATCTTGGTTTTCTGAAAATTAACCAAGTTTCAACATACGCTGACTTCAAATTAATTAATAAATACAGCAATATTTGTATACTTACTTGGAATTAATGTTGGCAGTAAAAGGACAAATGCTTTGTCAGTAACACTTTTTATTTTCTTACAGCATTGTAACCGATGAATTAAATGTGGTCTTGCCAAAGGCCATGCTTCTAATAAAAGATTTTCAGAATCAGGCTGTAGTTGGTTGAAATCATGTCTCAACTAAGAATTTAAATAAGGATGTAATCATAATTACTGTCTTAAGTTCTATTATATATAAAAAAAAATTTACTTGACAAAATTTTAATGGAAGAAACTGTTTAAATTTTATAAGGACTAATAATAGCTGTTAATTCAACTTACCAATCGAGCACCCCTAGTAGTTTTTAAAAATCTCACTTTGTTAAAGTACTCATGTATCGTTAATCCTTCTTTCAATAACTTTTGACGAATATTGAAAGTAGATATCCACTTGTCAATCACTTCTGCTTCTGGTTCAATGTACTCAGACAGCCAAATGAGATCAAGTTCGTCATTTTCTGTAATAAAAATTTATTATACATGTATCAGCCTGTAAATAATATCTACATTAGAAAAAAAAAAGAATTTACCTGTAGTATTTGTGTTGAGGTTTGGATTGATTTCATTAAGGGGCTTTTTGGAGGTTAAAAGTCCAACAGCCCTATATTTTTTTTTTTCATATTCATAGTGGTCTTGGAGACAGCCAGATGAGCTGAAACATTTTTTGGCAACTTTTATATAAGGCCTGTAATACGTTTCTGCAATTTCGCCAGGAAATAATTCTATTATATGATTGGCCAATTCCTTAAAACGGTTGGATGTTATGCTATAAGACAAAAAATTGTACGTATATATATACATATATATAAATCTACAAATACACATGAAATATTAATGTAGTCTGTTCACACTTACCAAAAATTTTGTAAACAACTTGGTCCCCTTTCAATATTTACTACTTCAAATTGTAGGTCTTTTTCCTTTTTTATAACAATTCTTGACATTAAATTTCGCACATTTTTATTTAAAAACTTTGCCTTTTTGTATATAAGCAGCACTGATTTTCCATCTGCTGATTCATTCAATAGTTTATAAATAGGCTGAAAGCAAACAAAAACACAATTTTATTATATAATATAGATCAATATTATGTTAAAATAACCAATTTACTTACGTTGTCTTCGTGTCCAACAGGCCAGTTTGCAGGATCCTACAAAATAAATGTCATGTAAATATAAACATGCTTAAACTAAACAGATTTAGTTATTATAATAAGCAAAAACCTTCCCTAAGAATTTTATCACCATTCACCCATGCATCAAACTTTTATTATATAATTAAATTATGATTGCTTACCATCCTGAAAATAAAATTTAATAAATAAATAGTAGATGTTAAATAAGTAATGATGGGAGTAGTTAAAAGAAAACAATGAATTTTAACATGTTTAGAAAAAGGTTAGGACTTTAGCATTTATACCGGCACGCTTTTCTTTAACAGGCAATCACACAAAAGACTTGAAAACGTGCTAAATACCTTTATTTATAACTTAAAATAAACATTTAATATGATATAATTTCATACTTACTTAGTAATCACGCAAAAGCAGCTAACCGACCGGCATCCAACTCATTGGCTTGTATAACCAACAAACACGGTTCGCTAGTCGTGACAACGTTTCCCGCGAACGTTTCGATGGTGGCGCCAAAGCCACCGTTGGCAGTTTTAAGAACAGGAATACGTCAAAATTACCGATGTGATCAGTAAAATTTATAGTATATTCAACAAAAATTATTGTCTGCTACAGTGATTTTATACAATTTTTTCTATAAATTTTACGGAAAGTAAATTTTACTGATGGCATCGGTAATATTTTTAAATCCAACAGTAATATTTATAATTTATTCTATATATTTCTTGCTTTTTCACGATTCGTCCACGTTTACCGTGGCGCATCGGTAATTTCTATTAGTTTTTTCTCTCCGTGTTAAATTCGACATCGAGCGTAGCGCTCACTCTTATTTCTTCCAGTCGTTCGCCAAGCGACTTTTCGTAATTCTCCAGCCAACAAGCCAGCAAGAAAGAAGCGAGAATTCAATCGTGCCAAAAAGAAGAAGAAAAATCTAGAAGAATGTGTTGGAGAAAGAGATAAAAAAAGAGAGGCAAGGGAGTATAGGCATTGATTTCCCCCGGAGTTTGAAGGAAGCGTGTTAAAACTGTCCTTTCAGCAAGAAACCGATAAAGGACGTTTTTGCCCGAACTTATACGCGATCAGTCGCTATATATAATCTTTAATTCCTCCAACACTTATTCCCGAATAAAACGTTCAACAAACACTTAAAGAGTGAGCGTGAGAAAAACATTCGATTCAAATCTTGGCTCTCCGTTACATCCCGGAGAGCAATAGAATGTAAATCCAAGAAAGGAGGGTAGAAAGAGGGAGCGGTAGCGGTAGCGATAGGAGGCTAGCAACCAAGATAAGACGATATTGATTTGCCTATTCCGCGCGAGATCTCTCGCTAACAATTCCGAGAGCCAACGTCTTACATAAGCCTTCGGGACAAAAGCAGCGGCAGCAACGAGCAGAAAGGACCCTTGTTTGCCCCCCGCCCTTCTCTAATTCTCGCGTACCTGCGAGAGATTGCGAGGTGCACGAGCGAGGAAAAAAATCTAACACTGGAAAGGAGCGCAAGCAACGACCTTGACCCAGAGGAGGAAGCCCGGTCTCACTCGCTCTCTTTCTTCCTCTCGTTGTCATGTGCGGCTTCTCTTCCTGCGTAAGCTATTACTTTCTCGCGTCCTCGTTCTCATCGTGTAGCTCTTCCTTGTTTCCTATTTTTCTTCTCCCGGCCTGCGGAGCGTTAATCATAACGTGCTATTCTTATCGTCGTTTCGGTTTGCTGCTTTCCCTAGTTTTAAAGCAGGGACTCGGGAATTTTCGTTGATTTTTCGGCTTACCCTCGCGCTATTCTGTTATCTCAATTGCTCTCCCCTCCCCCTTTCTCTCTTTTAATTCTTCTTTTTTCTTTTTCATTTCTGGCACTCTGCTGGATTTAGGAAAATATTCGGGATAAAATGAAAGGAAGGAATTGACCGGAACTATGCGTTATTTTAACGAGTTAATTACGATTTTACTTTTATAGTGCCAATTAACGAAACTTATTTTTAGAGAGCAAAAAAAAGAAGGTGGAAAAAGAAAAGTCGAGATATTCGTTGGAAACAGACAATGTTCTCTTTACGACTGAATATCAAAAAAACGACGGTCTTGCCATATTGATCGATTACACATCGAATACGGCTAGAGAGAAAAGGAGCTTCGACAAAGTGATTGTCCTTGCAAGTAACCTCCTATCGAGCATGAATTAACAATAGGTCCGTGTGTCGATGGACCTGGTCCAGTTGTCAGAGATATCCCCAGCTGAAGAAATTTATAATTCATCCCCCGCTCTAATACCGTACGTCCCTTGGCGAGGAGAAGGAAGACGGCAACGTCGCAGCTTTCCCGCGATCATCAAGCAGCGTCAGCATCAATTAAAGACGTGAGCTCCACGAGAGTTGGCTGACTCACTTTTGCCCCTGCTGTACTTGTATACGACCGTCCGACGCGCGTGTTGTTAAAAAAAAGTCGTAAAGAGAGAAGAAGCAAACACAGACACAGACACATGCATATAGATGTATTTTTCCTTGGCGCATACAGATTTTTTGATCAGCCCAAGTGTATCCTGAAATAACTCTTCAACTCTGCGCTGCATACATAGCTATTTCCTAATTAGGTAAAGTTCCGCGAGCGATCGATTAAGCGAATATCACGGAAATTAGAGAATTTGACTTTTAATTATGCCCAGGCACGAAACCCTGGAAAACTCTCGAGTTTTCGTCGAGTCGCGACGTTTTATTCAAGCGCGACGTAATATTTCATTATTACCTTCAATGAAAATCTAAGAATGTGACTAATGAATTGAATGCGGTTTAAGTGAATCAGCTCTCTAAAGTTGTACAATCGGCTTCACTTCCTTAATGCTCATATTTATGACTTTGGCCGGTAGACGCTGCGAACACAACGCGCGCAACGTTCTCGCATCGATTTGACGTTGAGGCTATTTTAATTAACGAAATTAAACATCGAAATGTTTATTAAATGCACGCCAAATGGAAATTCCGAAGAGCCCATCTCTGATTCGAATTGACATTTAACAGCTGACTGACGTTTTATCGAGAGAGAGAGAGAGAGAGCCAGCAATGCTTCCTGCAACCGAGTAATCGATGATGCGACTGCCAAGCGATCAATGACAGTTGCACAATTTTATGCCTATATCTAATACAACGAAAGATTGATTCTGCAAAAGCGCCTACGTACAAGCGTGGCAGATGCGACAATTGAACGCTGATTCACTGCCACGACTTTTTAATACCCACTTTTTTCGCGTACACGTCGCGTTTTATTTGCCTCTCGATCGATATATTTCTATTGTTTATCAATCGACGTCACTTCGAGGCCCTCTCGGGCCTTTCACGCTGCCAAAAATACATTTGATTTAAAAAAGCCAAAGCAATTTATAGCCTTGACCAGATTAGACTTAACCTCCATGCCTTCTAATTAAGCCTGAAACTCCAAAAACAGCGAAACTAAAAAGATCAGTTTATTTGACGTCTGAAAAGCCGCACGACGTTCCAGACGTCGCTCCTTTCGCGGCGCGTAAAGCAAGTCCATTTCAAAGAGAGAAATAAAGCTGCATCAAAAGCAAAGTCGAAAACTTCAGATGTACGCGCGTTAAAGAGAAAGAGAGGGCTGTAAGCACCCAGGCCAAATGGACGTCTCGAAGGCACACTCGAGTTGGCGGAGGGGCTGCATTAAGGAGAGGAGAAACCGCGAAAGAGCGAGAAAGGGTCTGCGCGGGGGCGCAAGCGTGGCCGGGCAAGAAGCATTACTCCTTAGACGGGGAAAGCTGCAGATGTATATCGCGTGACGCTCGGCCCATTAGCCGAAGCGCCGAGCTGGCTTTCCGCCCTCCTCCCACGGATATCGCTCCTGCTCCGACTCAATGACGGATTTCCGAAAAGCTCGATGATGATTGCCCTTCTCGAGTTTCCGTCCAGTCAAATGTCACCTTATGTCGTCCTAAATAAGAAAGAAAGAAAAAGTAAAAAAGTAAGCTATCCCGCCTGAATAAATCAAAATCCGAAGGCTGCTCGGACAACAAATGTCCATCAGCCGGGATCAGCTTTAATCGACACACGTATATCCGTTAATCTCGTAGGCGGGCCCCTCTCGAGCCTTGTTACCAAAGAGCGCAGGGAGAGCCGTATGGCTCGCGGAAAAGTCGAGTAGCCGAGTAGACCGGGCGGCGTTTCGCCTTTTCTCTTGCAAAATTAAAGCGCAGCAAAGAAGCAATATCCATTAGCCGGCTCTGGCTAGAGTCTATGCCGGGGACGATCGCGCTAATAAGCGCCAAGCCGTAGCTTTATCGTGGCCTCTCGCGCGAGACTTTGTGCGCAAGAAGAGGAGGAAGAGGAGCAGAAGCAGCAGCAGCAGCATCGCTGGCAATTATTTCCGTTCGAGAGCAAGCCTCTCTCTCGATATATCCGAGAGTAGCCTCTCCCTTTGAAATTCATCGGCTACTAGCCGTTTTCCTTTGCTTTTATTTCTCGTCCGATTCACACAGCTGGCCTACATAACGAGCTCCTCCAGCGTCTCTCGTCGTTGTTTTTTTTTCTCTGCTTGCTTTATTAGTCGTCCAGCCATTGCTCCAATGGGATTTCTTTTCGAGCGCAGCCCTATTGTCTTTCCATCCGAATTCCAATTCTATAAATTCGGAAAATCGAGCAGAGAGTCAACACAGCAAACTCGATTTTATGTTGCTCTTCCCCTTGCTCTCCATTCCTTTTTCGATTCTAAACGGATATAAGATTTTCGTCTTTCATCTCGTATTCATGAAAGCTACACTGATCTCGTGAAAGCATTTTATTTGCCGTGGGTTCGCTTTAAAAATAAAAAAAAATCATCTCATCGTAAATCCCCAGGGAGCCGCGCGAGGAGAGCGTATACGCGTATTGCATCGGCCCCGCTTCCCTAAATTTTATTTCCGACCTAAAGCGATCGAGCGGCTTCGCGTCCCTCGAAGTATCCAAAACCACCGAGCGAAAGTAACGCGGCTAGCACACGGGGGTTACCAGAAAAGACCATCCAATAATCCTTCCTTGCCATCCGAGACTAATTTACCGCCTACTCTTCTTATACCATAAAATTCGCCAATATACTCCGTATAAGTCTTGGCGTGCCAAAAATTCCATTGGCCCTTTTTCCGCCCTCCTTGGCATAATTCACTAAAACGTTTCCATTATCCGACTCTCGCGCTGCTATACAGCCAGAAGTATAGCGCTTTACCGGCCGGCAAGTTATAAATTGACCGCGAGAATTCACGGAGCTCACAAGCCTCCGCGGCTATCCGACGCTAAGCACGCGACCGCTACGCTTCAGCTGCTACAGCACCTAACACTACTCCAAGCAGAAATGCCATTTTGGTCTTTTCTATCGACGCCATGAAACCGTCGATGGTGTAGGACGTTCATAAATTACCATTTAAATTCTAGCTATTGTTCGGTACCTGCGTAACGTGAAAATATCCGTTCGATTATGCGTGTGATTGGTCTTTTTATTTGTCAACAGAATAACGTTTTCGTATAGGTTGATTAATTTGTTAAATATGTACAAGGAAGCATAGAATGAAATTCGAAATTGATTGCATATCATTAAGAAAGGATTAGCTCAAGCAGGGAAAACGTTAATTGCCGTAGCAGGCATAGTGCATTGATTTATTGATTATATAATTATAATGGTTAGGCACGAGTAAACGTTACTTTGTTGCGAAAGCTCGCTTTAGAGATAAGGGATTTCGCAGTTAATGAGATAAATTTTGCTAAACTACGCGCCGAGTTGAACAGCGTAATACTACTGAACAATTAAGTATGATTTTAAAATAAGCGCTTGTAGGATACAACTGTATACGGATGTATAATGAACAGAGTGATTTAATAGATAAATTTTTATTGCTAACCTTTTTTTCAAGTTACGAACTTGGCGTAGGCGCGCGAAGTAACAAACTTGACGCTGCAGGCACTTGACGCTGTTGCTTTATCCCAATGCTTGCGCAGCTAATTTAGGATACAGACCTAAAGGTGTAAACGCTAAGTAAATAAGCCGGCTCAAAACGGCTTACGATCTCAAAGTTTCGCTGCATGTATGTTCCAGCTTAATTCGGATAGCTCCCACCTTTACATTATTAGTTTTCTTTATCGTCTCTCATACCCTGCGTATAATATCCTTTGGTATAACATTTTCGTTCGAAAAAAAAGTAGTTGCTACTCTGGTACTCAACAAAAAAAAAGAAAAAAAACTCGACACATTATCCTAGGGCTGTAATAAAGAAGCAATTAAGCCGCGTGAATTATAAAAAAGAATAAAACGTCGTCATGGCTGCGCGCGTAATATGTCATAGGCAAAGCTCCTCCCATGCGCGTTTGCTAACGAGTTTGCGAAAATGAAAAAGCCGAGGCGACTGTAGCGAGACGCTATAGAAAGAGAGTTTTCTCGTAGCGATTAAGCAATATAACGCCCTCATGACAATATCCCGCGCTCCCTCTCTCTCCTTTCCAGTCAGCGGCTCGCGTCTAATTGATGCCGCTCGCCGGAAAAACGCGGGATTCGTTAATTCGAATCGTCGCGCTCGGCGGCGCGTACGAAAGCGCGTAAGCCGTCACGGCTGTGGGAGCTTTTTTTTTCATCCTCCGCGTATGGAAGGGGAGTTTAACGGGCTGCCGTCTTATCGCGCTGTTACTACTGCTGCTGCTTCCGGCTTTTTCGAGTTGAAGCAAGGGATTTTCAGCCCAAGCGGATGCGCCTCCGCGATATCTCCCTCGTTGTCGTCGTCTTTTGACCTGATTTTCAAACTTGATCCTTTGAAGCTGAAGTTGTTTTGAAATGCGCACTCCGGGGGGATATTTTGATACGATCTTGGAGTAAAACTATTGGAGAACGACGCCGTTTTTGCGTATTTGTTAATGTTACGTTTATACTTTCATCGGCAAAATTTATATATAGAGCTGGCAAAATAAAATTTAATTACGCTTTTCTTTCTATTACGAAATCGTATTTCGCGTCAAATATTGGTGGGCGCGCGCGTCATATCTCCGTCCATTGTTTTATGACGCATCGCAAGGCAAGTAAATCAATTCGCCGTGTGCATTCCAATTAAATTGAAAGCGCAAACAACAAGAGAGTTGCCGAGTGTTCGATACACGTCAAATATTGGTCGAATGTGAAAAGCAATGCAAATGCTTCCTACATCATACGAGCGCTTTGTATTTTTTCCGATTTTCAATACTCGGCGGGAGCTACGGGAGCGCCGGCGAATCTTCCTCTTTTTTTCCCCCGAGAAAAGCCGCGCTGTCAAGATCCCGCAGTAGTAACAGATCGGACACGCTCCAGCAACTTGTAATCCTCCTCCAGCATTTCTGGGATTACGCGACTATTTACAGCATTAACTGCCTTATAAACGTCGTAGGCAAGAGAAATAACTCAAAAAATTGACAATCTCTCTCGGTTGGCCTGTATAAGTAACTCAAATCGAGCTAATGGAGCAGAGCCAGGATGCTATGAAATATCGTTTAGCAAAGTAGCAGGATGAACATCGGCCCGGCTGCCAGTACGTCAGACGCGCGCGCCCTTCGTTCATAAACAATCGCCGGGTGCTAATGCGCACATCAGGGCTGTTCGTCATGAGGACGCTTGCAGCAGCAGCAGCAGCAGCAGCAGCAGCAGCAGCAGAGTCCGTGCAAGGAGAGCGCGCTAAAAAATTAAACCGCGTGCATCCGCGACCTTGCTCGTCTTCCCTCCCTCTGTATTTATCTGTATATACATATATGTCGAAGGCTCGGCCCCAATTCCGTGCGCGAGATAAATTTCTCATCCGACCTTTCCTCTCTCTCACTCTCCCGAGCGCCGGATACTGCTGGTATATTTCTAGACGTGCTCGCCAGCTCTTGGCCCCGTCGATTACATAACAACACGGCTCTTTCGTTTCTTCTGCTTCTTCTTTTTCTTCTGTCATAACTGCAATCGGGAGGGATCCGGTTTAGCGAATCGAGTTGACACTCGCGGTTAACGAGCCGGTTTCTACGAGATTTTCCGGTGAGCAACACTTTGTCGCTCGCTACACCAGCGACTCTGGTTCTCCGAACTCTAGGACGTTAATCGCATCAGCTCTATGCTCTCCGCGCTCCTGTTGACGCTTTTTTATTCTCGCTCACTGTTTTTCCAAGTCACTTATTTTTTCCTCTTTTTCCCATATCCACCGTATAGTTTAATAGTCGGGGGGGTCACCGCCACGTATTTCTTTGTAACCCCTTCTCTTTTTTTTCCTTTCTCACCTCAAAGCATAATTGCGGCTCGTTACCCCCTTCAAAGCCTCTCCGATTAAACAAACCAACCAGAAATTTAATTAACGCGCCGATTAAGCAGTCTTGCTTTTAATAGGCAACACTCTCACCCTCTCGCTCTGCTCGAGACTTATTTAATTTTTCTCTCGACGCGCACCCTGCTGCTTTTCGGCAGGGTATCGTGCCTTATTACAACCTCGAAAAAAGTCCTTTCGTCTCGAAAATTCCGGTCACGAGCTACGTATCGACTTTCAGCTGTGTGTGTGTGTGTGTGTGTAACAAGGCCCGAGGGTAAAAAAAATCAATGCAAAAACGTGCGAGAGGCGCTAAGAAGGAAGGCCGTGGAGCCAAGTCAAGGATACTCGGGGAGCTTGCAGCCTCTCTCCTACTTGGGTTGAAACATTTGCCAAGGTAGGTATCCCACCTGGACTGCCGCTCTGTAGCCGAGCTAGGCGTAGCTGCCAGCTCGGAAAAAAAGCAACCGTGCGCGAAAGGCACGCGCTAGGACGGGTCAAAGCGAACTCAGTCAGTCGGGTTTTTCCAGAATGAGCAGAGACGCTCTCGGGAAACGATCTCCTCCTCTTCCCTCCTTATCCTACCTACGTCGTCCGACTTACATTCCTCTCGTACTCTTTTTTTCTCAACTCGGCTTGCTTGAGAAAGAGAGAGCCTGCGCCTCTCGTAATTATTTATGCAACGCAACTGTCTGCTTTCAACGCGTTATTTTCTTGGATTCGCCAACGACCTCGTGGTAATGTGCGTGTGCGGCTGTACTTCCATCCTGGTGTAAATGATGTCTTGTTTTTGTGTTTAATTTTAAGCGTGCATCAATGCAACGCGTAGTTCGTAGCAAAAAAAAAAACCGCTGCTAACTATCTTAGCAGTGTGCTTTCTCAACAATAATATGTAACTGAAAAACAATTTTCGATTAATATTTAAAATTACTTGAA